>JAOXOE010000745.1:6896147-6925825 GCA_028565055.1 Phoeniculus purpureus | reverse complement strand
GGATGCAGTACTCCAGGTGGGGTCTCACCAGAGCTGAGTAGAGGGGGAGAATCACCTCCCTCGACCTGCTGGCCACATTTCTCCTGATGCAACCCAGGATCCGGTTTGCCCTCTGAGCCATGCAAAAGGTACTTTGTAGACACATAGGAGAGCAACCCTATGGTAAGAGTGGCTTTTAAAAAACAAGTCTTATTGAGAGGAGTGGTAAATGGAGCTCTACCTGTACCTAAACACACAGGTTTAACACCTGGTGGTACTGATAAAATGCTGGAGCTATGAGCCTAATGCCCCTTGGCTCCTGTAATAGGACCTCTACCATCATCTATAAATAAATATCCTCCTGTGTCTTTATGCACTTAAACACCTTTGCAAACCTGGCTCCTTGCCTGTTTCCCATACTCTGCTGCTGCTTCTTTTACCAAAGTAGCAGGAGCAAGGCACTGAGCTGTAACTTGGGGTTGTGATGTACAGGCACAGAACAAAAGACCTCTGCCCTCTTCTTAGCATCAACCTCTTGTTCTGAAAAGGAACCCTCTCAGAATTTTTTTTTTTAAATTTTAGTTTTATTCATTGTTTTCTTGCTTCCTTTACATTCCTAGTGCCTCCAAGCTAGAATACCTTTGCTGAGCTCCTGGGTGAGCCTGGCCAAGCCAGTTACATGGAAGGGATTTTTTCACCTGTGTCCCACATATATGCAAGTGGTAAGTGTGGCTGGAGTGAAGTTGCAGGGGTTGAAATAGAATGTGTTAAGGGTAATTCTGCACACCAGACTTAGTGCTTCAAGGTTCCCACTGGGATTAGGGAACATCAGTGCTGCTGGAAAAAAAGCAAAGTTTAGAACATGAAGGAGAACTGATGTGACACACAACTGAAAAGCCATGCTCCAAGAGAGTAAAATGTACCCCAACTGTGCCTGAAGTGGATGGCTTGAGCTTTTCCTGTGCCTGAGCTGTTTATTGAACAGCAACTACCAAGATGGGATTTCCTCCAGGTTTACGTCAAGGAGCTTCATTTCTTGCATCTTGACCCATAACTATGTAAAAGTTATTGTATTAGCAATCAACCAGCCTTGGGTTCCAGCTCTAAGTGATGATTTGCAGCTATCCGTGAGTAACATTAAACTAAGGCACCATATTTATTTTAAAAAGTTATTGAGCTGGTGTTTCTTGTGCAATTCCAATGGGGCGAGTGCATTTTCTGGGTGCTTTCACACATTTCACATTCATTTTGGGGCTCTGCAATTAATGGCAGCTGGTTCTCTGATTATTTTATATTAAGGACCAACTTCCAGTAACATCAGTGGGAGCAGGATTTCAGCTCTAAAGCTATTATTAACTAATGCAGCACAACAATGCCTGGCTTTCGTTCTGTTTTGTTTTCTCCCAGGGTCGGAACGTGTGTGTATCCCATTAACTCTGTCCTCGCTGCTCTCAAGATGTTATGCACAAATGATTTTATTTTTTTTGTAAGAAAATATATTTTACTAGGCAGTTTTATGAGAGCTGACAAAATGCCTCATAAATAACCCAGCAGGAAATATGGGGTAAATAAAAATTTTACAACTTTATCATAAACCTGAGAAGTCTTTGGTTCCTTTTTGAATGGAATGAGCAAGGTATTTCATTAAAGGAAAAGACATGCTCTCTAAAGCCCAACAATTATAGGCACAATGCCTTTTTAACCTGCAATTCAGTCAAACAGGTTTGGTGGCAGTGGAAAATGTTAAAGGCCCTGTTTTGACACATTGGGTCATGCTCCCCACAGACCAACTTGTGCTGTAGCTAGAGAACCAGTGTGTGCTTGACCCACACCCAAAAATATCCAGGAGCTCTGAGAAAATGTGGGTCTGGAGGGACATGCTTAGGGCAGCTGAGGTTTTCAGTTGCCTTTGTACATCACCTAGTACAGGGGCTGTGGCTAGGTCCCTAAGTGCAAAGGGAGCACAAGCAACTATGGTCCTCAGGTCTTCAGCACAAGCCTGAAATGCAATTATTTGGTCAAAGACCAGAAGTCTGAAATAGAAATGCTTGGAACAAACTTCAGTCCTTGAACTTTGTGTGAAGGGAGAATTCAGCACTCAGCAGGAGGATCTTTGGCGTGTGATATTTTGGTACTGTGAGGGGCCATCACTCTTAAGTTGTTTGCATTTGTACAAATCCATATTGACATCCATGACTTTTTTTCTACTTACAGTGAAGCAGAAATTTGGCAAAATACAACCTGTTTCTGGGTGCGTAAGAGGTATGGAAACCACCTCCCAAAGGAAGTGGTAAAGTGCCAATGTAGGCCTACTTGGTCTGATGAAATACCAGAGGAAATTATCTGGAGTGAAGGTCTTTGGCACTTCTCACACCTCTGGTTCTCTGATTCACCCTATTTGTGTCTCTGTGGCTAAAAAGAGAGACAACAGTCCTGGAAAGGTTGTGCTTTACAGAAGACTTGGAGATGTTGAAATACGTATGTTATCTTTCTTGCACTGAGAGCAGGGCTTTCAGATTCATCGGAGGAAGAACCAGAGTGGACTCCACCACCCAGGCTTCACCCTGCTGGCATCACAGGTTGTACTACACAGGTATGGCCCTCACCCCTCCTCCAGGGCGTTATTGCGTAAAGCCCAGCACCCAGGGTGATGTGGGCTGCACCTTCCCTTAGAGGCACTGTTGCATTCCCCAGTCCCTCCCTGCTAGATAGCCCTTCCCCACCCTCTCAGGTCCTCAGGACATCTACAGTGACTTCCTACAGGAATGTCATGTCAGGAAAGCATTAAACAAGCCTTTGTATCACTAATGCCCTGCAAACAAGGAGGTGAGCCCACCCCACCACTCCAAGGCCTTTCTGATGTTGATTTCTTTTACAGCCACCAACCCACTGTAGGTAATGGGGCACCTACAGGAGAGCTGGTCCCTGTAGCAACAGGTTTGCAGTCCTGACTCCTCAGGCTGAGTACTCAGAGCCCTAGCTGACTTCCAAGCCAAGCCAGTGTGTCCCTGGGAGCTTTGCCTGTATAAGGGCTCCAGCCACTGGCACGTTGTCTGGAAAGCACAAATAGGAGAGACAGCTATCGCAGCCCTTTCCCGAAAGGAAATTCCATATTGGCACCGAACAGCACTTTAGTACATAGGGAGAGCAGAGCTCTGACAGAGCAAGCTGGGCTGCGTGCAGGGCTCTACCCGCCCCACGGCAGCGTCTGACAACACGGTTAGGGAAATTGGTTTTTTGGTGGGATAGGCTGCTTTAGTGAAAGCCCATATGTTACTGAGTTATCTGTTCTGAATCCCCTGTATTATCCTCATGTCTCTGGCACTAACCACCACCACCCCCCCGACTTCTGCCCTCCCGTCTGGCCCCCACCCTGATGCAGAGGTTAAATAAAATAGCATTTCCTTCTGACTTAGCCTTTGTCTTTGGCAATCAAAATGCCCTTCAGGCCCCTGTGGATTCAACCTTCCAGGTCAGGGTAGGACATGGGAAACCCCTTCCCAGGCATTTCACTGTAGATAATGTCGTGGCTGATTCATGAGATCATTCAAAGTGCTGCCTTCTGCTGTGGCTGCTGCTGCTGCTATCGGTGCTGATGCTTCTCGGCTTGGGCTCTACCTCCTTTTTTCTGCCACAACACCACCTCTCCTTCTGGCTGGATTGTACAAACCTCCTCCTTGGGCAGCTGGGGAACACAGAAGGGGTGCTCACAAGAAGAAAAATAGAGGGCAGGTTAGGTCTGCCTCTGTGTCGGGGAAGAACAGGCTGGGTGAGTCAGGAGAACCAGCAAATTCTGTCCTGGCTCCAGGAGAGGCTGAACCAGGACAGCAGCAGTGCTCTTGCAATTCTGCCGCTTCAGTTGGAGCCCCTGAGCACCATAGTGGACAGAGGAAGTATGAGGGCTGTTCGAGTGCTGCTGAGTTGATAGAGATGGAAGAAAGTATGCATGCCTGTCTATAGACAGTGACTCTCAGCGTTACTCATGTGCCATTCCTCAGCTTGAGGGTGCAATACAAAACAGAAGCACATTTTTTTATTTCTTATAGCCTCTGATCTGCTTAACATCTTCCGGGAGACTCCCTCTAATGTAACACCCAACAGAGATCATGCTGGCAAAAGAACGGGTGGTATAATGGGAAGACCTATAAAGGACAGTATATTACATGTCTTTTATTACGGAGTGCTGTTATTTTAACCTCTCCTTCCTTGTGCAGTTTTACATACTTGGGTGAAAAGTGCAAAGAAACAGAAAGGAGATAAAGAGCACTGACTTAACCCTGTAGTGTGCAACACACGTTGAAAAGGAAAAAGATTGACAGCTGATTTCGTCACTTGTGTGGTCTTGAAGGTAAGTAGGATGAGCTTAGAATCATAGAATCATTAGGGATTGGAAGGGACCTCGAAAGATCATCTAGTCCAATCCCCCTGCCAGAGCAGGATCACCCAGACCAAGTCACACAGAAACACATCCATGGAAGGAAAGTCTCCGGTGCTGGTGTCCCATGTGTTTTGCTGACTCGGTTTGCCCATTTATGACGTGATTAGGTTGGTGAATGTACGGCTTGCGGGGAGCACACTGCCATCATGGATGTGCAGCAGGTACACACAAGGATGTGTTCTAGGTGGAAATCTCCATGATTGCAGGCAGGGCTTTCATCCACCTTCCTTTGCCTCCAATTCTGGTTCAGCTCCATGCGGGGATACATATCGAATGAAAATCACACAAATGGAAACTGTCCGTAAGTCATCAGCTTTCATCCTCAAACCAGTTATTGGCATGGCTTAGTGACTGATAGGACTGCCAGGTTGATCCTAGCACTCAGTCCCACTGTCTACTGTCTGTAAGAGACGAGGTAGGGATGCAGGAAAAGCCAAGCAGAGTAAAGGACAAGGTATGGGTTGTGTTTATGCATCTACCTTACCGTGGGGTTATCCACGGGTCAAAGCACCCTGCATCTTTAATGGATGGAGCTGTAAGGAATTAGCTCACAGTAGTTTGGGTTATGAGGTGGTGCCTTGGTTTTCCTTGAAGAAATAGAGACTATTTATTTATTTATTTATTTTACATCAGCAGCCTCCTAAGTAATTACCTAAAGCATTTCAAAAAGCCAAGCTGGCAAGACCTGAAAATCGGAGGGAGACAGCAGGGAGGGGAAAGCGCCTGAGAGCCAGGAATAGAGGACAAATGGCCCCCGCCCCAGCAATGGTCCCAGCCCCGCATTCTCACCCTGCTAACATCCCTCCCTTTGGTAAACAGAGACAGGCAGGTTGGCACCTAGTCTCCTGGGACAAAGGAGCTGGCCCTTTGTTTCACTGTGTGACTCCCTGGCAGATGGGGGCTGGAGGGTGCCTGAGGGGTCCTGTTCAAGGAAAACCTCCAGCATGCAAAACGTACCCACAGGCAGACAGGAGAGCAATGGGTTTCCTCCTGTGAAAGAGCTGGGCCAAACAGTTTCTATCTCCCAACAGGTTTTTTTTTTCCCTTTGAAAAAACCCAAATAGGCCACAGTTTTCCTATCAGAGCCTCTTGCTTTTATAGGAACTGAGAAGGAATCCTGGGATTTGGAGACTTTATTTCTGTAAGCTTTATCCAGAATCTTTCTTTCTGGAGAGGGAGAAAGCCAAAATCTCGATGGCAGAAATGTGTGCGTTATCTTAAACATTTGAAATTCTTGCACAAAACTTCTCAGGAGATGAAAAACGGGTCCTCGAATCAGCAAGACGCAAGTTTGGCAAAGTCCTAATGTTTGCCAATCTCTGCTTCCAGTCCCAAGGGACTGACCAAGATTTATTCTTTATGCTTTCAGGAGTGTGGGTGAGGCAGTCAGAGAGGAAACAGCCAAGCCATGGCACAGGAGTTGATGAGAAGTCCGCAACGAGCAGGTCAGTTAGTCTGTCGCTCACTGGTGTGTTTTAACCAAGCCTTTTTCCAAGGGCTTGTGCTGGCTTTCTCCAGCCTCCTACACCACCAAAAGCCAGGCTGAAGCAGCTGAATAAATCAAAACAAATAGTTTTCTTCAGGGAAGGTGTCAGGCACTGCATGGGGAGACTCTCGGCATACTTCTACACCCAGCTCTACCACAACGACACCTCAGACCTGTCCTTGTGGATGAGGAGGCTCTGGGTTGAAACCAGTCTCAGTGAATGGACTTGTGCTGGCTTCAAGATCATTGACCTGCTGGTAACAGGAAGATGCCCACACTGCTATTTGGCATGATTTGTCCCCTTGTTTCATTATTTTCCTTCCCTACTCTGACCTATTATTAACAGACCCACCTTCTACCTAGTGCTTCTGTTTCCCCTGATATATTTGTAAAAGGCCTCTTATTCTCCTTAATCCCTTTGGCTATAATTAACTCATTCTGCATTTTTGCTGCCCTTATCTTTTCCCTGCAAGCCTTAACTGACTGAATATTCTTGTTTGGTTGCCTCCCTGTTTTCCATTTCTACTAAAGGTTTTCTTTTTAATCCTTAGATCTCTGAGTAGGCTTTGCACACTCTTGTTTCTTGCATTCTTCTTTATTTACTTTTCTTTTTCTCTCCCACCACACTTACTGTGTGTGTAAGGATGCCGATCTGCCTTCCACGGGGGTAGCTTTCCACATGGCGCCTTCCTTGCTCAATTTATTAATTCCCTTCGCTGCGTTTGCCTTTTTCCTTTGGCACTATGTGATGTTTTGGGACAATGTCAAATCATCCTTTCCACGTGAAAGATTCCCATTTTCTCTGGCAATTCCCTTCTTTCACCCAATACCTTTTGTTCTACAGAAAAAATGCAAAGGAAAAATACAAGCTTTAAAAAAAATGTATTATTTAAGCCGAGTTTATTTTTGACACAGACAACTAGAAGGGCTGAATGTGGACTCAGTGCTATTCAGGAAAGTGAATCTTTGCTCTCAGTGCCCAAACTGTCTTTAAAGTTTGAGTCTTTATAATATTCTGGCATCTCTTCCCAATGGGACTTTGGTCAAGACAGCCATTATCATTATTCTCACAGTCCCCAGCTTTTCCACCCTTTCTCTCAACTTGGTTTGCCTTTACCACAATGGCTTTGAGCAGTTTTTATTTCCTTCAGATGCATTTTACCGCTAATGTGGACAGTGATATGTCCTAGGGGGATGCTCTCCTGCTGCTGTGGCTTGTCAGGGAGGTGGGGTGTTCCCCCATACTCAGAGGAACAAAATTATGGCACATGGTGGGAATCCATTAGCTGAGGGGAAGGTGTCCAGGGCTGGGCTGATGCTGTTTGTGGACTGGTGTGGTAAAAGCCTACAGTGGATGGTAAAGATCTGTTCACCTTGTTGCAGCACTGAGGCAGCCTGTCCTAAGTGCCATTTTAAGATGCAGAAGGAGAAAGCTTGGACAACTCTTTCCCTCCTCTGCCTGCTCCTACTGCCCACCTCAGGAGCCAGCATGGCAAAAGGGTACTTGTGCTGCTAACAAAGAGGCATAAGTAGAAGTGGGATCTCCACTTCTATTGTTTCCTCTGCAGATCCTGCCTAAGCACCCCAAGGAGAGGCTGTGCAGTTAAGCTGTGTGATTCTGCAGTGAAGAGAAAGAGACCATTCTTCTGTCCCTGGTATTGTGGAAACAGAGGCTAACAGAGATGCCCTTGGAGGACAGTCATGGGTTAGTTTGCCCATGTGGTGTCAGTGCCCAGAAGGCTGTAGGGTGGGTGTTAAGGACCTGGCCCAGCCACCGTCTTCTCCGTGAGAGGACAGGGCTACCTGAGCAACTAGCTCACTGAGTTTTGAAGAGGGGAGAAAGACAACTTCATTGACTGTTCCTACCCCACTTGCCCTTCCCACCGTGTTCCCTAGGCCTGGGCTATGGAGGCAAGGGCTGTGCTTCTTGGAGATGTAGGAAGGGCAACATGTGTGCTGCCTTCCCTCAGGGTGTTCCTCCCTTGCTCCCTTGACAGCAGCTGCTGCTCGCTCTACTCCATGCTCAGGCCTGCAGAGAGTCATGCCCATGGCTAGTTCTGCCAAGCTTGGGCCCCAGCATCACTCTTTGCGGCAGCCATGGACATTTTTTTGCCCTTTGCTCTCCTCCAGTTTCAGCCTCCAGGGCTGTGGTTCTGCAGGGCAGAAAGGGGGAGGGAAGGAGGAAGAAGTAAGGGGGCTGCCTCACACAAAAAAAAAAGCGAAAAGGCAGGCATTTAGGGCCTGGGCATACTGGTGGTTTCACCGCTTCCGTTGCCTGATCCACCTTTTCAGACACGCATGAGGAGTCTTCTGAGAAACGGCCCTGGGCTGGCCCTGAGCACTTCAGCGTAACCCAGCACACACACACACGTGTGAGCACAGACACACACACACACAGCTGCGCCCCAGCACATGTGTGAGCACAGACACACACACAGCTGCGCCCCAGCACACGTGTGAGCACACAGAACTCTGCCACACCACAACGTGTGAGCATACACACGGCTCTACCACAGGCTTGCACACCAGGATGGAGCCCACAGGGCCAGTCTGCTCCCAAGCTCACACTCATGCCTGCACACCTACCATCCTCCTTCCACAAAAGAGGTTTCTTTCATTTCCTGCAAGAGGAGGAGGTGGGAGAGAGGGAACTTGAATGCTGCAAATTCCTGAGCTACATATCTCGCCTCCCTCTCCTTTCCTATGCTGCCTGCCAGCTCCATGTTCAGGAGCCACTTCCCATACAAGTAGGCAACACTGAACAACTGTGCTTTTGAACCTTGTGAGACATTACTGTTGCTCTGAGGGCTGTTTTCCCAGCATTTGTGTGCTTTGCCTGTCAGAGCCACCTCAAGGCTGCTCTAACTGAATAGAGCCAAGTTGGTGTGTAGCTGATTAGGAGCACAGGCGTGCCTTGTGCTGTGGCCGAAGCAATTTTCCCACCTGAGCAGTCTCCTCCTTGCTCCCAGCCAACCCCAGGAAGCTTGTCTTCATGCCTACGGACAATGACCTTGTGCTGCAGCAAAACATTTCCCAAACCTTGTGCAGTACACATGGCATTTCAAAGGGATAGTGCTTTCAAGCACAGAGCTTGTCACAAAACTCTGAGCTGGAGCCACTGAAACAGCAGGCGGTACCCAGGTGTGTTAGGCTAATCCTTCACTCCTCTAAGCCAGAGTTTCTTTCTGTCATGAGTAACTAGGATGAGCAGAGTATTTATGATTTAGTTATACGTTGCCACCAGAACCCCCTTTATTTTCTATGAGGTAGGTACTATTGCTTCTCTTGTGTCATGGACAGAGACATTAAGAACAGCGGATAAGATCTCATTCTCCCCAAAGCTGTAGCAAAGCAGCTTACAGCAGCCACCCCAGGGCTGCCACGGCTATGAGGTGAGAATTCTTAGCCCATTCCAAGCATCCCAATGCGATGTTGTGACTCAGTCAGAGCTGCCGATGACTTAGGTGGAAGTCCAGCTGGCTCTCCTGTTTCTTTGCATGACACCGCAGGCATAAAGGAGTAGTATCAATGAGAAACTGTGCCTGAAAGGCAAGTACATTTTGTGTTCATCTAAACAGGGGAAATCCTGTGCACGGAGATTTCAGGACCTGGTGGCTGGAGTGCAGAATGCACGGAGACAAAGTCCGCTTTTGCAGAACGTTTCCCAAGGCATCCAAGGACTCTCAAACCCACAAAGCTTGCCCTAAAAACCACAGCTGCAACAAAAGAGGAAGAGTCCATAGCAGAACTCGGTGCGTATTAAACCTTGCAAAATCGGTCTCTTTCTGTGGTGGGGGGAATGTGTATAAATACACACGTAAATTGTACATGAAAAGAGCTGCGTTTGTTCAGCATCAGGGCTAAAAGTGAAAGCAGCCTGCAGGAATGCTGAGCAGAGGCGGTGATTTCAGGCAAGGCTACTGGTGGCAGAACTGGATCACATGGAAGAGCAGCCTGCAGAGGTGGCTTTGCAAGGAGAATAACCCTGCAAGGAGAATTAGGGTCTAGTCTTCCTAGACCCTTAACTTAGTAAAGGACACTGGTTTGTGAGCCACAGAGATAAATTCATCAAGGATACTAATGGAAGAGTGAAACTTCAGAAAGAAAGCACCAAGAAAGAGGGTGCAAATGAAACTACGTCCAAGAGGTGCAGGGTGTGTAGGCCAATAGAATCATAACTTCCTTGTGATACTAAGGAGGAACGTGAGAAAAGAAAGTAAGAAGTGTGTTAAAATATAGCCAGCTGTCTAGCACGCTGGTGCCATCTCTGTTCTCATCAGTGCTGACACAACTGCAGCTGCTGTTGAGTTCAGAGTTGTGCAGGCTCCCAAGGAGCCAGTGTCAAGGCTGGCCTCAGTGAGACTCTACCTGAGGTGGCTGCATTCCTGTGCATTGACTCGAGCTCAAAGTTAACTCTTTCAAGGGCCTTTGCTGGACAGGTGTGGGTCCCTCATGGACAGTCATTCCAGCTGGAGCTGAGTGACACTGGCCAAAAGTACCTCCCTGAAGAAAGGAAACTCAAGGAGCCTGTGGCTCACGCAATGTCTGTAAAAGCTGTTGCTTCATTTGGACCAGCCTCTGGCCCTCAGTGCTGGTGCATACTTTGTGAACGTGCCTATGACACAGTTTACAGTCAGAGCTGTATTTGGGTTGCTGCATGTGTTCAGCTTCAGATTCCCATTTTTGAGATGTGACCATGTCCAAGGCCCCTGCTATCAGATTTTGCCACAATCCTGCCATAACTAACCTCTGAGTTAAGTAGTTGTAGAGGCTACTCTAGAACTCAGGAGTCTGTAGCTCCTGTGCGCAGTGGACTAACCTCCCGAGTCACTTTAGAAAGCACAGAAGAAGGAAATGCACTGGAGATCCCTGCCACTGTCTCAGTTCTTCTGAGCACAAAGTCAGCAGAAGAAAAGCTCCTCCATGCCGTGGACTTCAGGCAGACAGGCTCCACTAGAGGACACACAATCCTTATTCCCTGGTCATGTTATCCAGGCCAGGGATGTAGTTTGAGCTCCCCAACCTCCTCTAGCCCACACACTCAGACCTTCTTTCCAGGAACGCAGAATAAAGCTTATGTAATCCTCAAAATGGAAGGACCAAGGGTGGCTGAGACCTGAGGTTACAGTAGTGTTTCCTTCTCTAGGATTATCTGTATCTCACCTTTCCCTGGAGGAAATTCACTTCCACATCTCTCAAGGTCAGGCTGCTGTGGAAGTGATGAAGAAAGAGAGTAAAGCAAGCAGACAATGCAGTGGGAGAGCATTTATTTGCATCTTTCCTGGATAGAAGCACTCTTTCTGTTCCCATTACTTGCAGCATCAGCTGTGATTTCTGGCAGTGCCAGACATAGCCATCACCCTCTGGGTTCTCTTCCCTTTCATTGTCCCCCCGGAGAACAGAATTCCTGTTAAAAAACCCTGTAAGTATCACTGAGAGCCAGCACTATTATTCACCAGCCAGTGAAGCAAGACAGGCATACTCTCCCACAACCTAGGGATGCCCCTCTGATCTATTACCAATGGGGCTATATTCAATGGGATCAGAGCCTGCCCTTTTCCATATCCCAGTGGGACAACATCTGCCCACCAGAGAACAAAGAAGAAAACCTGGTTTAGTGGGAAAACAGGCAGGGTTCTCCCCAGAGGGGCAGCAGGGCTGTTTGATTAAGACCATCTTTAATACTTTCATGCAACCAGCCAGCTGGTTTGCTAGGAAAACAACCAACAAAACATCTTTATGCAAGAGAGAAAACCTCTGTGAAGCAAATGCCACAAGTCCAGTTTTACTCACCTATATAAACCATGAGGGCTCTGGGGAAATCATTTCAGGAAAAGACTGTCAGTGCAAGAGGGAAAATATTTCTGCCTAAGCCCAGTATCTTAAATATGTCTTTATGTGGTAAATTCAGAGGAATATTTGAAATGCTGTACAAAAAGACCTAACTGGAAGTTTCACCTCTAACTTGTTCTCCCTGAAAAGACCCAATGGTCATCCACTGTTGTGCGTTTCTCCTATGCCCCAATTTTTGCTGGTGTGCAGTATCCCAGTCAGGCAGGTCTAGTCCCTGCTGTACCTTCTGCATTAAAATAATCTGAAGGCTGACTGTCCCCAGTGTGCCCAGGAATGCCCTTCATCTGTCACACTCCCAGCCATGGGGCAATGAACCAGGGCGGGACCAACCAACCCCATCTCCTTGACAGTGGTGCCAAGCTCCAAATCAGGCTGTGCCCTCTTTTCTCAAACCAGAGACCACAGGCTTGGTTGATGGTGCTTATCCCATGAACAGCCTGGGGCAAAACTGGCACAGGAGCATAGGTGCAGGCTCCGAGGGGGGTCAGAAGAATGTTATCTGGGATCCAGGGGCCACTCTACAGTACATGGCTCATTAGCCCTGTCCAGAGCTGTGCTGGAAGGACTCGGGCATGCTTGGTTATGTTTGTGCATCCTCTTTTCTTTGGCAGTTCCGTGATTCTGGCAGAAGCGTAATCGTGAGCAAAGCGTTATCCCAGTGGGCGCAGCACGTAACAAGAAGTTCACCTTCGGTTGGAGAGGATCTTAATGTGACCTTCTGTAAAAAAACGGGCATTGTTTTGAGTTGTTCAGCAGCTGCTGTGTTCCACCCCAGGAATGGCTGCGATTCAGTGGTGAATAATATAAGCCCTAGATAAACAGCCGGTAAAATAATTTGGGATCTTTCCTGGTCGGGGGGTGGGGGGAAGCAGGCAAGTTACTCAACGAAAATCAATTATTATTCTCTCAGCCTAGGAAATGAAGTGTTCTCCTTGTCATCACCGAGTGGGCAGTCACACAAAATCTCTTCCCACCCTTGTGTGTGCTGGAAGCAGCACAGGGCTCGTGCACCATCTGCACCTTCACAGGAAGCGAGAGGTGGGTTTAGTTCGGCTTCATGCATCTTCTCCATTCGCTTCTCTGGCCCCTGTCAGCGTCTCTGGCTCATCCCCACTCTGCCCAGAAATAACCCTCCCCAACTGCCTATGAACTGTTCTGCAGGGGCATCAACACCGTCCTCTTCCTTGAAGCAGCCGCCCTGCGATCGCAAGAGCAGCAAGAGTTTCCCGAGAGCAGTCCGTCCCGCGCAGCGCCGTGCCCGTTCGGTATGCGCCGAGTCTGCTGTGCCGGGGCAGGACTGAAAGCGCCGGGCCTTGGGTCTTGGCCTCCATCGGATGAACAATTTCCCGTTGAAGGTTACTCACTTCCTGTTTTCCGTATTTAGACAATCTGGGCCTATGGGGAGGCTCTGATTTGTCGTAAACTTCAGCTGGTTTAAACGTTAAGTCGCGGGAGAGCAAGGCAGGAGGAGGAAGGGAAAGGCCTGGAGACAAATCAGGGCTATTTAACGGTGCGGCTGTGTCCTCTCAAAGTTTTCTGGTGACCATTAGAGCATGTGAAAGGAAGGTCAGGGGCTGACAGCGCAGGAGGTGGGGAAAGGGCTGTGGCACGGCGGGCTGGGGCGGGCGGCAGCGCGTGCGCGCGGGGCTCTCGCTGGGCGTGTGTGCAGCGGCTGGAAGCAGCCGGGTGATGCACTCCAGTGACTAATTTCTCCACTGGGTCACTTTTGCCACAGACAGCTGTGTGGAGAGGCTAGTGGCAGTGCAACAGCTCTGCACTGAAGGCAGGGAGGAGCCTCTAACCTAGAGAGGAGGGTGCTGTGCCCTTTCCTGGTGCCTATCAGTACACGCCACACGCTGACTTTTGTTAGAACTTGCCCAGAGGTCTGCTAGGCTGGAGCAAGTCAACACTTGAACGTAGCTGATAGGGCGGGTCATGGCTTCCTTAATGCCTGTTTGGGAAGGGGAAACTGAGGCAGCAGTACTGCAGCTTGACTTGTTATCACCAAGCGAGCGTGTGAGGGATTGGGCTGAGCCCTGGCACAGCCAGGCAGCAGTCTGTCTCTTGAGATGCGCTGTGTCATGAAGACCACCTTCGCAGCGTCGGTGGGAGTTAGGCTCCGACAGAGAAAAGCAGCACGCAGCCCGGTGTGCTCGTGAGCGCAAAGACTGTGTGAATGTTTTGGTCTGTTCCTTCCTTGTTTATCTAGTTCTCTTCTAACTATTAGCTCTCAAAATTTGATGCTTTTTTAATGTCAAAATGTTAGAAACATTTACCAAAAAATTAAAACAGAAAAATCCCCTAGAGGACAGATTGAAACGCAGTAGGAGATGATAAATGAATTGGAGTTTTACAGCAAAATCTAGCAGGGATTTACAGGGACACCCTTAAAGCTCTTCAACAGTACGACCTGCTACCAGGAGTCTAGTGCAGGCAGGTGGGAATGAATGAAACAACAAGAGACAAGAAGTCACAGCTGAAACAGCCAGCATAACGCTCTTGTCTCCCAGGTAAAGAATTCTGCTTTGTCCTCTCTGCTTCGTGGAGAGCTGAGTCAACCTCTAAGGGAAAATAAAAACACTGTGGAAGACTTTGGCGAAACACCGACACGTGCAGGAGAAATGAGACTGTGGCACTGATAGGCCCCATTCTGAGCGCTCTTCACCCTCCTGAGACAGAGCCAGCTTTCCTCCAGGTAACCCTGATGCACCCAAGAACTGTAGGAGAGCCATGGGATCAGGTGGGTAGCCGTTTTCTCCCTGGCATTGCTGCATAATCTGGGTTAAAATTACACTTCCCCGATTCAGTTTTTATAGACCAAACAGTAGCAGTTCCCTCCCTCGGTGGTGTTTTGAAGCCTTTCCCAGAAGGAGGGTTTAGTTCTCTATTGTGTTACTACCGACTGGGTGTTTCTTCTGCTGCATCTCCTACCCTGCAATTGCATTTTTCTCGGATGAACTTCTGGCGCTCAGAACTTCAACGTGGTTCCTATTGCACATACAACACAGTTCTTGGGGCAGTTGCTCCTGTGGGCTTTCTCTGATAGGGCCCTTTGACCTCCCAGTAGCACCTTGGTGCAGCCTGAGCTCTGGATTTAGGATGAGCTCTGGGTGTAACAGGGACACATCAGACTGAACCAGGATTGACTGCGAAGCCAGCACCGTGGAGAATTGCTCCCAAAGATGTCCAAGCAAATGGTGTCTCTGAACTGGCAGCAGCTCGCTGCCCTGATGCTGAGGTTTGATCTGCCAGATCCAGAGCAGCCTGCTTTGCACTCATATCACCACGCTTAAAGAACAGTCACTTAATCTCACTCAGAAATGTTTACTTGCGAGGACCAGATGGCCCAGGGAGTTGGGCTAAACAAAGCATTTTACTTCTAGGTCACGCATTCTAATCCAGTCCAGGTTGGTGATAAATGAACATATTCACTTGATAGCCACTTTTGGCTTAATTTTTGGTGTTTTTCAGACTGGTTTCCAAGGGGAGATGTCACCCCACAGAATCTCCCTCTGTGCCCTGACACAGTTGGTACTGATTTGACTGTCTCTGTGGAGAAGCCAAGGATCAAATGCTCCATGGCGCCAGACTGTTTTCTTTTGCAGCCTGCAGGTAAGGGGAAGTTGCCCTGTGTCTGGCTGTGTGGTGCCTGCTCTGCGGATGGGCAGGATTTCAGTTCGCAAAGCTGCCAGGCCAACCCCCTTCACCAACGTGAAATTAAATAAAAAAAATCAGGGAAATGTTTAATTGCAGTTGACATCTAGGCACTCTCTGCTATGAACTTTACACACAATCACAGATAACAGCGTCAAAATTAATGCCTGCTTCCCACTTGCCCTGCTATAAGCAATAAACGTTTGGCAAGTCAGTAAATAACAAAATTCTCATGTGGCCATCTACAGGTCACCAGGATACTTAAGAAGTTTTTGTTAATTATACCATGTTTGCCATCAAAGAGGGGGTTATTAACTCTTCCGAGCTGTTGCAGGAAAGCAGTGGAGTCATTTGGAAGTAGGTAAATGAAATCTTGTCACTAAAAGTGCAACCTTTGCAAAATTTTTTAAAAAATAGATCTCTGAGCCAAATTGCTCGCTAGGCATCATGGAAAATACGGTACATTTTCAGCTTCCCTTTTATTTGTTTTGTATTTTGACATCAAACACTCCCTGTAACCTAATCTTCTCAGCTTTTGATGTGGCCGTGGAGACATGACAATTAAGCACGGCTTAAAACAATAATCCCAACAACAGGAACCAAAGGCAAGTAATGTCAGGGTTCCCCCCTCACAAAAAGCCTGTCCCCCAGTGCTTGGTGGTAGTGAAAGAACCGTAAATCCCAATTTGTTGCCTTGATATCTGCTCGGCGCTTACACTTTGTGTTGAACTTTACACACTTGCTGCGTTTCCATTCCCTGCTGTTTGTTTTTCTTCCGCTATGCAAAAACGTCTGGAGACAAACACGATACGCACATTGCAGAGAGATGGTTTGATCTTTCACAGCTTAGTGCCACCTGACAAACACGAGATCGTTGTTTGTGTTGCAGGAACCACTGAAGACGCTGCTCAGGAGAGGCTGGTGCTGGGGGCTGCAGCATCCCCTCCTGACATACTGATGGATTATGGCCGCGATTCCAAGAGTGGATTGGACCGACCCAGCAACACGCTTGCAGAGAGGCTACGCCAAAGTCAGCCTTCATCAAAGCCTGAATGGGTGTGTAATGTACAACTAAAGCAAATAGCTTGATTATTCTAAATTATTTTAAAGTGATATTGTTCGTTCTCCTGTTCTCTCTTCGTCTTGGCTAGTCAACTATGGAGGGATAGTTTACCCATAACCGAGTTTTAAACCCCTTCGAAAACAAGCGTGTTTCTTCTTAAATGAAGCCTGCACGGTATTCTATGATTTTCTTTTAATGGATGTTTGCACAAAGCCTCGCTGAACGAGTTAGAGAGATGATTAACTCATCTGAAGTGATGCAGGAAGGCCTCGTCCATGTTGCGAGTGCTTTCTTCAGAACACTGCAACTCCTTGTCGTACGCAAGCAGAGCTCGCAAACAGGACCAGGGAGGAGGCTGCATGGTTAAAGAGAAGCAGTGATAGAAAGAGCTGGAATTTGCACACTCAGGCTGAAAAAGGAACTCAGGTTATTTTTTTCTGTAACGAGTGAGGACATATCCCCAGGTTGGTTTCCACAGAAGTGAGGCACAATCCTCAAGGGCCAAAGGAGGAACCCCAAAGTTCATGAGCAGCTTTCGTGAAAATGTTGTTTTAGTAGCAGCAGTATTCATCCCCATACAGGGCAGAGGGACTTTGCAAAACTCATTTAGTGAAGCCCCAAGGAGTTCCTTTTGTGGGCCAGAATCGGCTGTGTGGTGAAAGCAGCTGCAAAGTTTTGGCCGTGGGAGAGCTGCCTGGTGAGCACCTCTCTCCATCCTCACGTGCCAGGCTATGTGTGCAGCCCCTTGCACCCATGGCTGCCCTCCTCAGCACTGGTTCCTAGGACCGCATGGAGCAGCTCTGAGCTACCTTCATGCCACAGGTGATTCCAAATGGCATGAAAAAGTTTTTTTACGTTGTCAGTGTTGCCTGTTACAGCAGAGCAGGAACCTGCAGAGAACTTTGCCCAGCCTCAGACAGGCCCTGCCTTGAAACTCATATGATGAGACCGGCTGCTTTTCTGCGTTAACTTTGCTTTTAAAACTTGGTGGTTTTAATCGAAAAGTATTTTTCCAAGCGCTTTAAAAACCCAAAACCCAACAAAACAAAGAAGACAAGCTGCAGTTCATCATGTGCAGTGTAGCTACTGCCTTAGAGTTTTAAGTGGCTCAGAAACTCTAGCGCGGTTAACTGCTAAATGCATGACCTCGTCACCCCAAAACAACACTACCAGAGAATGAGCTTTTGTACACGTGCATTTTGTACTAAATCATTCTACAAGTACTTCTTTTTTCGTCCTACCCAGGTAAGCTTTTAAACTATCAATAGATCGCTCCGCACGAAGTTTAAGCCAATAATTCTACTGGCAACACTGGCGACAGTAATTTTCCCTCTGTCCCTATTAAAAGCAGTCCCTATGACATGAAGCGGGACGCAGGTACTTTCACAAAAAAAAGGTATTTTATTATTCTTAGCAATATTCACCTTGAAGGAATATGAGGAAAGCATACACTTTTTACAGACAATATATAAACATGTTGTACATAATTAACAATAACTTAGTTCACTAATCCAAAAATAAGCAAAATAAAAATTAAAATAAAACCAGAAAATACTGAAGATAATTTTTTTTATGCTGATACAAGTACAAAATAATTTAAATCTCGACTGCCGTTGTTTATGCTGCAGTGACCGACAATATATTGCACTTTGTCAACTGTATCAGTAATCCCTGTCTTCTACCCACATCCCTTTCCCGCCCCCTCCTTGCCCAAATTCTACAGAAATTTGAGTTGGGTACAAACAACGTACAAGTGTACCATTGTAAAATGTAAAAAGGCCCCAATTTTTAACCTCAGCAGATTAAAAATTCTTATTTCTCCCAGCCAATTTAGTTCCCCGTTGACTTCCACTTCTTTACAAAGTGCACCTATATGCCTACGCAGACCAGAAAAAAACAACACGAGGAAAGCGGAGTTTCCACGACTGCTTGTTTCTTCATTATCAAATATCTGAATTACACATTGACAGAAAAAATTAACGTACATCCATTTTATTCATTTTTTTTAAAGCAGGACTTTCGCAGTAAAGATAAATCGGCTTGATTAAAAAAAAAAAACACCCACAAAAAAAAAAGAAAAACCCCAACAACATAAAAGTTAAAAATTAAAAAAATAAAAAGCTTGTCACAGAGTTAAGCTTACGTGGTTTACATTATCAAACCCCTCTGCTCATCGGGGCATTTTCATCAGAAGTATAGCTAAATATGTACACTGTATGTTATACTGGAGCTTGTGTTCACGAGAGGCATCAGGATCATAACAATCAATAGAATACACTTCACATTGGCGATAGCTTCGTTCTCAGTCATTTACGTACAATATGGTTTAACAGTGGGAAATTTAAATTGTCTTTTTTTGCTTTTTGCTTTTTTTCATATAAAATACGGCCGTTCCCCCGGAACGTTGCTTTCCCTCATCTCATCAGCTGCTGCTGTGTCTGGGATTTGACGGATGTGTGAAGCTCAAACTGATTGTCTCTCTCTTTTCCCCTCTCCAGTGATCTCAGCCTCATTTCTGCCCTTCCTCCCTGTGAAGTCCACCGGGGCCTGGATGCCCGAGACAGCACACACGCTGGTGGGCTGCGCGTGGACGTGGTGACCACACTGTCCAAAGTTTCCCCAAGCTAATCTGCATTTTTAAGCAACAGCTGCCAACACAGCAGAACAAAATGCTTCGAACTCCAAGTCCGTGAGTTGGATGTTTCATGCCCTGCGATGCTTTTGCTGTGCTACAAGTTAGCTGCGACGGTTTGGTAAATGCCCCTACCTCACACCCCTTGCACTAAGTGCAAGACTGCCTTCCCGACAGCTTTTTCCCATTTCTCTGATCTAGTTGCTTTGGGGAATAAAAGGGTAGGTTGGGAGGGGGCTGTTTGTTTGGTTGAAAACTAAATCTTTCATGTTAGGAAAAAGAATTCATTAATTCTGTCGAAATAATCACTGTTTTGGACACCTTAAAATCCTGTGCTATGGCTGCACTTTTGCTTCGTTCCCCAACCCCAAATCTTTCCCCCCTTCCTAGTATTTGGTATGGAAGATAGATGAAGCTAGTCCAAGGGAGCTGGCTGAATATGTCCCACCCTCTGTCCCCTGTTTTGAAGGCAGGTTTTCTTTCAGGGTAGCCATTGCAAACCACAGCACAAAAACATGCAATCAGAGGGTTTGAGGCTTTTTGTGGAAAACAAGAGCAAAATAAATATGACCTTGCATCTGATTTAATTTTAAAAATTACATTTTTATAAAGATGTCCTTTAACTTGTTTTCTTTTTTCTCCATCCCAAGCGAAGCCCACAATACAAATCCAGCATGTCTAGCTTTCAGTGAGCCCGCTCCATCCTGGGAGGCTGCTTATATCTCTTTACAATATTCACAGTAATAACAAAGAGAGAAAGGAAAGCCAGCTCCAAGCCTTCAGCTTCTGCCACCTTTTACTTCCTGCTGGACCATTAAGTATCGAACAGGTAAGTTCTTTTTCCTTATACCTGAGGGGGCAAAGTGCATTACAGGCACCACTACACGTTTCTGCAGAAGACCCATCATTTGCAAGGTTTAGTTCAACATTAATTGTTAAACCACATGGGAGCAAGGATCCTCTTTTGCTGTCCCTACATCCTCCTCTTGGTAGAGCATTTTCTTACTCGCTGTCATCTTAGGCAAGGTCCCATGTTTTTTATCTCTGGGTGGGTCTCTTGGTCATCAGGTTTTATCCCATGGCTGTAACCATGCTGGACGGGTGCGGATGTCCAAATGAGATGCTGGAAGATGGGTGGATGGGGGTAGGTGTTGGTAGGATATGTCCAGAGTGACTGAAAGGTGGCAAATGCCCCATGGGTGCCATGTGACTAGCAAGGGCAGCAGCGCTGAAAGGAGACGATTTCTCCTGCATGCACTTGGACAGTTCCTCAAAACACTCTGAGCCTTTCTTGCTTTTCTTTGATTTGTTGGACATTTTCCTATTCCTGGTCTGAATTCCTTCCTTTTTCATGGTCAGAGGCCTGTTCACCTGCAAGAAATGAGAAAATCAGGCTCATGCAGACAAAATGATCTTACTGTGCAAAAATGAAAATATTTGGACAGCCCCCATGTGTTTTTCCTGGCCGAGACCTTTCTCTAGCCAAAAAAAAAAAATAGAAATGGTGCTTCTCTCTGCAGAACTTGTTTATATTGATTTGTTTAATAAAACCACACACACAAAAAACCCTTAGACATGAAAAACAAATTGAACCAAATTTGGCAGCTGATGAGTCTCTTTCCCGTAGGCTTACTCTCAGTCCTCATTCATTTCCTAATAGAAGAGATCAAACTAGGAGGCACAATTTGACTCAAATTCAGTCCTAATACTTGTACTGGTGATGTTAACTTCTGCTACTTAAAAGTTTAAATAATGTTCCAACAGGTCAAGTGATTCCTGCTTAGGATTAATTTATTTAATAAAAAATAAAAATAACAGTTTTAGATCATTTTTTAAAAAATAGTTAAGATGCCCCGTTGGTATTAATTTCAGCACAGGGCCCATTCCGAATGGCCTCTGTTTCTGGAAGTGTCATGCTTAGTTATAAAACACACTTAGTTAAAACTGAGTGTGGCAGCTCTGTTTTGCCTGATTTGCCCAAGCTTAGAAGCCAAGCTCATACATTGTAATGTCACTGAACTTAGCATCACTATGCTGACAAAGAATGGCTGTCACTTCCCAGGGGAACCTTAGAGACAGGGGAAGGAATACAACAACAACCAAACCCTGAAACCAATAAAAGCCTAGTGTACACCATGCAGTTAAGACATCAATCCCAGCCAGGCAAGCAGCGACACATGAGATGAGTAAATACTCACATTGTGCAATTTATAGTAGAGTCCGCAGGCATTACAAACTGGGTCCCCGTTTGCATTACGTCGCCATAAGGTCGTGGTGGTTGTTTGACAGTTGGCACAACAAGTCCCCGCTCTCCTAGCCGCTGACTAACAAAAAGAAAAAGAAAATTAAAATTGTATCAGCAAGGAGGGAGATCATGAGAAAGGTCACGTTGGACTCAATATATTTAGCCTCTGTAGAACTAGTTCCTAAGATTTAGAAAGCATCAGGAGGGAAGGAAAGTCAGATTTACATTTTGTGGTCATTAGGATTTTGTTTAAGTATTTTCCTGTGTAGAGAGCAGCTTCAAGCCCTATGGCACCGTGTGGGCAACACATCTCTAATTCCAAAAATAAAAATTTTAGAGGAGGAAGCATCATTAGATTTGTTCCAGTTTTCCTTTTGCAGGATTCCAGAATGAATCATGAAAATGCATCTGCACACACACCCCCTTTTATTTTTTTAAAACAACACAAATTTCATTTGTGCCCATGTTGGGACTGAGTTTGAAAACAGAATGATCTTAAAGAATGTGGTTTTTACCCCTACTCTGGCCCTTTAAAGCCAGACACAAAAGAAATCCAACTGCATTACTTAACAGGGTGCAGTATTTATCAGAGCCATCACCGAAAATTCAGTTTCCATTTACAAGTGAAAGGGAGAAAACAAAACCGGCTCCAACTTTCTTTAAATATTTAGCAAACCAAATTTCGTGCCTTGCAGCAATGATTCCGCTGACCCACTGCAGCCTCTGTCCCTGCTCAGCTCCTTGGCTGACAAGCTCTCAAACAACTGTCTTAAAAGAAAGACAAAACCCCCACCACAGCCGAAAAAACCCACCAAAAAAATCCACCGCCCTTTCCTAAAACTTTTGTTCTGTTGGAACCAAGGTGGATGGGTGGGGGGAGAAAAATGCCCAAACATTCACCCACCTCCCAAAACAAGAACAGGAAAGGCAGAGCCGCAGGCAACTAGTAATTTCTGGATGGGCCCGTGTCTAGCAGACCCCACAATAATACGGTCTTTGTGCAAGCTTGGTATCGCAGAAAGTGTTATGGATGGACTAACTGCACCCCATATTTTGGCAAATAATTTTGTATTAGAAATCTCCAGTCCTGCCTCTGGAAGTAGTCAAAATACAGTTCATTTTGCACAACTGGATTGACGCTGAGGACTCAATATTTTCTGAAACTAACAGAGTTTACTTCCTAATGCATTTCAATGTTAGCAATTTCCCTGGAGCCTGGATATTTTTGCAATTAGCCACCGAGAGCCACAAGATGAAGCGGCAGCAAAGCTCACCCTAATGCATGGGGCATCGCAGTGAGCGGAGTCCTTACTATAGTGTGCGCTCCCCTGCCCACTCGAAGCACAGCCCGGCTCAGCTCCCCAAGGAGAAGGGCTGGGCTCTGTTCTCCTTTGATGGCCCTCTAACTTCCCCAAAGCTGGTGAACAGCTCAACAGTTTAAGGCAAGAATCAGGACCTTGGAGACTCATTTATTTTAGTCCATTACTCGCCTGAGAGAACAGGCCAAAGGCAGAAAGAGGGGGTACCCCCTACTGCAAGTACACTCGTGCAACCCAAACACAATTAATGCCAAACATCCAACCACTGATATTATTAATATGATGACTTTGCTACTGCATGTCAGATGAACAAATTCCCAAAGATGGCCATCTCCTCTCCCCCACAAACAAGCAAACTACAGTGGAAAAAGGAGCCATAAACAAAGCTGTAAATCAATTAAAACAAAACATTACAACAAGGACACGAAAAGAAAAACCTCTAGAGCCCCGTAAACCCCTCACAGTGAGCTAAGCTTAAGTCTCCCAGCACACTGGAAGGTGGAGACCTATGTTTGCATATTTGAGATGGCTTACTGATACTCAGCTATGGTGCTTAACTCTATGGCCTGTCCCATTCAGGCTGGAAAGCACTTGAGCCTGAGAGACGATAATGTTACACTGTTGTCTTAACATTTTTCTCCATGTCAGTCACTGTAGAAGGCAAGTCATTAAGAAGCTCGCATAGTTGGAATTCTGACTCAAGACAGAAAACTTCTGTATCGCATCCCCGTGTTAGAGCAGCAATGGCAATTCTCTGCTCTCCAAGCCTCATTGAAACGTGTCCGCAAATAGCTAAGAGACTTAGGCACCATAAATCACAAAGTAAAAAAAAAATATTTATTATTCTTAGCATTTTACGCATTATTTGTGGAGTAGAGTGTATTAAAAATTTCAAAACAGCAAGCATGACTGGCAAGGCTTGCCTATAGAAACTCTCTAAAGCTTTTAGAGTCAGGAAACAGATACACAAAGTTTCCTTATCTTTAACGTACAGATATCCGGATAGGAAACTACTACCAGGAGCTTAGAAAGGACATTTTTTTTAAATCACTCAAATGAAAATACAAAGTATAGGTGACTCCATGGAAAAATAATAGGATTTTTTTTTTTAAAACAGTAGGGGATTGTCTAGGGAGGGAACCAATATTAATATTGCCAGAGACTATAAGAGTGAAAATTACTTCATGTCTTTTATACAAATAATTATTAAGTAGGGAGCAGTAGCTTTGACTCATCTGATTTGTTTTGCTTTTTTGGAGCTCGAGCTTTTTTTTTAGTACACTGTGGAGGACATGCACATTTATAACCCTTTCACTCCCAGTATCTGCCCAGGATGTCCCAAGGGGCCAAATAAATGAGGAATTAAATTAAAAGCTGTCACCCGAGGATAAACGGGGAGACGGATACACGATATCCCGCACATTGTGAGTGGCTGGGAGGCTCAGGGCAGAGGAGCGCTCAGCGGCTCGGTGGTCTGTGCTGGGGGTGACAGGGTTGCAGTGTGGGGGAGATCTGCCCTGAGGCACAGCAGTGACCTTAACGTGAGTGACCCCCATGTACAGTACATCTCAGCTCTGCGCAGGGGCTGAGCAGAGATGAGACATGTTTGACTTGTGCCTGCGTGTGGTCCCTTTGCCTAATTTATCCCCAAATCCAAAAAGAAACAAAAAGACACCTACCAGCCTTCGTTTAGGTTTAATGAGAGGTCGGTTTTGACCGTTCATTTTGTGGTAGAGCCCGCAGGCGTTACACAGGTAATGCCCAGTGCCGTCTCTTCTCCAGAGAGGGGTAGCAGTTGCTCCACAGTTCACACACTCTCTGCCTTCTAAATGGAAACACGAAGAAACCGGATTTCTTTCTTTAAAAACAAATTCACAAAAGCTTTTTGCATTGTCCTTTAGGCATTTTCCAGAAGTCAAAACAGTGTGTTAATTCAAGCACAATCAGACAGCAGTGACATCTACAGCACGCACACCAAGCTCAGCCTTGCGAGGACGCCCAGACTCCAGTGAGTATTTTATGTCATGATCAGAAACAGGCAGCTCTCTCCGCAAGGTAAGAGTGACACTCTTATTGTGTCAGATGGAAGTTATCGTTTTGATTATGAGAATTCCCTTAATCTGCACGAGACACCGCTGTCCTCTTGAATCCTATTGCACTCCGCAAGGTAGATCTTGTGTTCTCCTGACTGCCACAGATAAACATGCATATATATATATATGCACACATGCAAGTATATACACACTAGCTCCTCTGTGAGCATGCAACATGCTAAAGACACAGTCAAAGGGAAGGTTTTCTAGAATGAACTGTAAGCAAAAGGACACACACAACCTGGTTCTGTGCTTTTTTTGTGTGGTTGCAGATGCTGCAGGATGAGAAAGTAAAGCAGAGCAGACTGGGAATGGGTACAGAATGCCAAAGGCACTATTATTTTTGTTCTAAAGGCAGAAAACCGCTGATCCTTGAGAAAGTTCAGTTTCAGCAATCACCCTGGAAATTACCGCTAAAAACAGACTTTGAGTTCCTTTTTGTTTCTGTGATTTTTCAGCAATACAGTCTGGATTTGGTAGGGAGCAATTTACCTTATTACTGCTTCATTATTTGGTTTAGTATCACAACGTGGGAAACACGGCTGTGTAGACGGGCTCTATTAAAACCCAGCGTGTAAGTCCTAGATATCTGCTTCTGCCTCAGAAAGGCTTCTGCTAAAAGTTCATTTGCCTCTGGTGGTTCGAGGGCAGGTCTGCTTAATATAGAAATCTCTCTTAATATAGTTTATGCAAATCCTACAGTATTTAACCGGAGAGGAAATTCTTTTTGCTAATAACTGAAGCAGGCCATGTTGAGTTCAGCGGGGCTTGCGTCTCCTCCTTTAATCTAGGGAGTGGGTGGCTTTTAAACAACGCAGTGTAGAGTGAAAAATGAGGGGATCTCTGCGGCGCTGCGTTTGGAGCTTTTGTCCCTCCTAGGGCAGGAAGCTGCCGGAGTCGTGGTGTCGTGAGTCTTAGTTTTCCTACAAAAACACTGAGTGGTCACGAACTTTCCCCAGTTCCTTGCAGAGGGGGCTCCCTTACAGAAAAAAAAAAACAAACCACCAAAACAACCAAACACAAAACCACCCGTAAAACAAAACAACACACTGCTCCTTCCCCCATTTAATAAAATCATCGGCAACTACAGAACAAAAATAACAAAACCCTACTCGAGATCCCTTTATCTCTAGGGACCTGGATCTTAAATCTGTTTTCAGACTCGGGAGGCTCAGGCTAATTGCCTTTACTTTCTACTCGGCACTACTGAAAAATACACGTGCATAGTAGCAACTACATTTAAGTAATGGCACAGAGAGTCTGGTTCTCCCCTCTGAGGAACCGTTTGAAACAGCTGATGAGCTTGTAAAATACCCAGTATTTTTGTTGCAAAACTCGTAAGCGATCACATTTCTAAATTATTGTCTACTTCAAAAATAAATACACATCGTGCACTCATAAACACACACGTACAGTGATATATTAGCACAGGCACAGCGGCGCATCTGTAGCCAATCTAAATCCAGTCCAAATATACTGTAGTAGCTCATCTCCTTCCAGTGCTGAGGATGTTAACCCAGGAAGGTTAGACGAATTATGACAATCTCTGTCGTTCTCCTGTCTAGTTGTACAAGTAATGTGATTTTCAAAGCAAGATTAAAACTCCATCATCCAGTTTGCAAAATTTAGAGCTGCACTTTTAGGAAGAAGTGCAAGGAGAGGGCTGCAGGCAGTTGTTCAGAAGCAGAGTGTTGTCGGATTTAGGGAAAGAAAAAAAGGGAGTAATTTCTAGTTGAAGTCAGGCTGGAGTAAGTCAGCGATGACTGGACACCCTAGTCTTTCGCTTTGGTGTGTACACTGTATCTGAACTTCTGTTGCTGTAAAACGCGAAGCAGTGGGGCCCTGCGCGATGCGGGCCCGGTCAGTTTCGCTTTCACCCTGCGCTGGGGCCTTGGCTCGGTGCTAATGAAGAGACGGGGAAATTACTGAGCGAGAAATGCCGATGGCTGGAGTCCTCCCGTGGGATCCGGGAGAGATTTTACTGACTGGGGCGAGCAGGGTCCAGCCTGAGCCCCTCGGCTGGCCAAGGCCAGCTTTTCTCCGAGGTAAAATGGTTTTTTCCCCTCATTTAAATCCCTCTCTGTGTATCTGGCAGCTCACGCTCCACGGGTCCCCGTGTCCTTTGGCCCCTACTGCCTGCCCTGGGGCCGCTGCCCGGTGGCTCAGCAGCCGCTGTGGATGTGCTGGTACCCTCAGAAGCCTGGCAAAAGCTCCATCTCATTTGGAGCAAGCAACCCGCCCCCCTGTCCCCAAGAGGGCTGACACAAGCACCCAGCCTTGCACCCAAAACAGCCAGGAAGGAAAACACGCACGCCCCGGCCCCCACCTCAAACCTTCCACCCAGTACAGGCCACAGGACTTACCCGAGCAGGACCTGGCCTTGCTCCGCGGCTTGGGGGTGAAGCTGGACGCGGGCCCCCCCAGGAAACTGCCCGGGTGGAAGAGGCTGCTGCTGTAGTCGTGGGTGGCTGGCACGTAGGAAGGGTAGGTGGGGATGGGATGGTGGGTGGAGGGCTGGGCCCCCATACTGGTGAGGCTGCTCCTGAGCGGGCTGGCGCTCTCCATCTTCATCCCTTCCGACAGCGACACTTGGTACTTGATGCTGTCTTTGTCCTCCTGCCGGGCCCCGGCAGAGGACGAAGGGGAGGCAGCGCTAGTGGAGTTGGGGTCTGGAGACACTTCCTTGGGAGGGGTCGGGGGGAAGCCGAAGAGGTGGGAGCCAGAGTGCGAGGCCGGGGTGAGCGAAGACACAGAGGCGGTGCTGGACGTGCTGCTGCCGGGGTACACCGAGATGGCGCCGGGAGCTCCGGCCGCCGAGGGGTGCAGGGGTGTCTTGGTGAAGGGGTTGACGGTCCAGGGGTTGTGGTGATGGGCAGACAGTGCCGCCTTGCTGCTGTCTAGCCAAGGGATCCCGGGACTGTGGATAAGATGAGGCCGGCACATTTGACTCCCCGTCAGGCGGGCTGTAGGAACACAAGAGCGTTTAGGATCAGTGTGGGGCAGCTCAGCCCGGAGTAGCTTTGGGGGAAGTCCCCAGTTCCCAGGCCGGGCAGCTCCCGAGCCAGAAGGGAGCCGGGCACGGGGAGAGACTTCACAACTCGGAGAAGAGCAGCCAGACTGGCGCAACAGCCCTTTTGCCCTGTCACCTCCAAGGGGCATAGCAAGCCCAGCGAGGCGATGGGCAGCAGGAGGGGGACACGCACCCGGGACAGGAGTAGAGGCACAGTACCCCCTTTTCTCCCTCCCCACTCGTGCGAGTAAGCAGCAAACCCCTTTTAGTTCTGTCTTCCAAGCTGCTGCAGCATGCGCTCTCTGGCTGCTAAAAACACCCCAAAGTGAAATCCATGGCCGATGTGAATTGGTTTGTATTTTGCATCCGGGAAGTAGCCGTGTCTGAAAAGTTTTAGCCCGTGCCTACACTATTTCCCCTTCCTCTCTCACCTCCCCCCCTTTCTTTCCCTCCCCTCCGCCAGGCTTTGGTTATCTCTAGGGTTAAAATCCACTCGTGCCGCCCTTTCTATCCTGTTTTCTTAGATCTCCCTTCCCCCGGCTCTGACACACCGAAGCGGCCGCCGAATGAACCCTTTCGCCTCCTCCTGCCCGCACTGAGGGGCCCGGGAATGACCAGAAGGGCAGCGGGTGCTGATTTACCATGTGCCTGGCTGTAGGAGACCCTGGCCCGGGCATGGGCCGAATTGGCGTAGTAAGGGTTGCCCTGGGAGTCCAGGTGGTTGAAGAAGACGTCGACTTCATCCGGAGGTAGGAGCTGCGCTGGTTCCATGTAGTTGTGAGCCAGTCCGGGATGGTGGCTCTCAGGGTGCTGCCCGTTGAGAACAGCGTGGTGGGCCATCCAGCGAGGCTGGTCTGTGGCCACCTCCATGGCCTCGGGCCTCCCCTCCCACCCACTCCCGGACTGGGAGCGAGCGGCGCTCGGTGGGTGGGGGCGGCGGTGCTGCTCGGTGAGTTTTAAGAGATGAGGTGGGTAGTCTTAAAAAGAAATCCGACGGGTGACTGGAGTGCGGGTGGGAGCGGGGGGGGACGGGACCCCCGAAGTCAGCGTGTTCTTCTGTCAGCAGGCGGATAGTGGAGGCAGGTCCGGGAAAGCTCTGGGGCAGCACCTGTAGGGACAGACGGGTGGGTCAGCGGCTCCACGGCCCTGGGACGCGCTGCCCGCAGGGCCGGCTCTCGTGCGGCTCGTTTTCCCGTTTTCCCAACGGTACATGGATAGGGAAGTGGGAGCAAAGCCCCTTTCCCCTTACAAAAATACCTTGTCCGACAAAGTTGTCGCCTTGCACCCTCCCTGTTCGTCGTCCCACAAAAAACCCCCGAGATCCCATTTCAAACTCTTAAAAAAAACCCACAACAAAACCCAACAAAAAACAGCAAACCAAAACCTAAGAAGCTTCTTTCCCACCTCCCCTCGCTCCCGCTCCAAACGTCAACAGGAGTTTTTCCAGCTGGCTTCAAAATCGGTGTAAAAAAGGAAGAAGGGCAGATCTAGTACAGCGTAGTTCTAGCAAGAACTCTGACTGACACAAAAGGAAAAGGGGGAAAAGAAGGAGGGATAAGGTGGTAGAGAAGAGGGTTGATGGTTGTTTAGCGAAGGCAGCGAGTGCGCCCGGACAGCGGCCCCCCCTCCCCCGCCCGTCTCACACTTACCCTCCGCGGGGTGGGTGGTGATGATGCCCGCTCCAGGAACGCGAGTGCCGAGGAGAGGGGGGAGAAAGGGGCGGGGGGGAACGCAGCGCGGGAGGAGGAGAAGAGGCTGGATGGAGGGTGTTACTCAGATGGCAAAGCCGCTGCTCTGGCCGGCTCGGTCCCATCCCCGCGCATCCTATATGAGCGCTGGCGCCAGCTGGCCGCGGCGCCGCAGACGGGCCGGGGCGCGCAAGGCCGGCGGCCGGGACAGCCAATCC
>JAOXOE010000745.1:6811769-6880487 GCA_028565055.1 Phoeniculus purpureus | reverse complement strand
AGGGGGGTTGGACTCGATGATCTCTTGGGTCCCTTCCAACCCCTAACATCCTATGATCCTATGATCCTATGATCAGCTAGCGATACTTATGCTGCTAGTTGAAGGGCTAATTAAATCCTTTATTTAGCCAGATCACAGTCATGGTGTGCACTGAGTCCAACTCCGAGCCAAACTCAGTGTAGCAGTGACAGACCTGCTAGGGGAGGACTTCATGTCCCAGTACTGGGCTAGTTCTTTTCTCCTAGGGATCTTGCTGTCATGTTCTTGTTTAATCAGTTGGGGTTTTTTCCTGGATTTGATTTACTTTGCAGGGTGTTTTGGTCAATTTTCACCTTTAATGCCTTTGGCTAATGAGCCTGCTGGATTTCACAGAATGGTTTTCATGCACTGACACGTCTGTGCTGTGGGTTGGCAGCACTATAAAGGGAAGGTATGTAAGTCCTCCAGCCAAAAATGCAGTCTCCTCCACCTCTGTGCCAAATACTTTATCTGTGATTGGATTTGTGTTGGTGGTGGTGGTGTTTCTTTAATTAATGGGTAACTGCATGCACAAACCTCCCAAGCTGCAGAAGTGATGGGTGTTGACACTGTGGAGCTGTCACAGGCTGATGCCACAGCAAGGGCTGGATGGGCAGCCATGGAGATGTTGTGGTGCCCAGCATGGACATGTGACTGCTGCCAGCTGCGCCTGCTGCCCTTCTTGGATACTGCCTGTCTAGACATCAGGGCCCATCTCTGTTTTGAAGGGTATGTGTTATGTGTCCCCAGTCAAGGGGGTCATGGTTACCTGGGGAGACTTAATGAATTTTATTGCATTGCAGGTCCTTGTCAAGCCTGCAGAGTTTCCTTGGTCTGTGTCTGGGATCCATTGCATAAGCAGCTGCAGCTCCAAGGCAGATATTGCTTCAGGACCAGAGCGTTGGTGTTGGAGGTATTGGCTGGAAACAGCTCCTGCAGGGCTCAAGGCTGAGTGAGTAGGACTCACTGGAGTTAGTTCTGTCTTTCCTCTGTCATGTCCTGCAAACCCCCAAGGATGGGACCCTTCACCCTCTGGAGAACCAGCTCACTGATGCACCTTCATCCTGCAGATGGCAAGAAGCAGCTGGTAGGGACAAGTGTGATGCTGTGCACAGCCCCTTCCCACACAGCACTCGGGCATAGAATCGTGGTAAATACCATCAATGTGAGATCCTGGTGAAGGAACATTTGCTGTCATCTCTACACAGCAGAGCTGCTACAGGCACTGCTGTGATGGCAGGTACTTCTGTCTACATTAAGGTTACTTATTGCTTGAGATGAGTGCAACCAGACCTGTGCCATGCATGCAACAAAAGGGAGCTGGAAGGAAGGCCCACCTCAGGAGCTCCTGCTTTACTTTTGTTTGTTGTCCTCTGCTTTCTGAGCATTTGCATGGGCAGAGCTCTACCACCTTCCTAAGGGCAAAGATGTTTCCTAATAGTGCTGGAGATGAGCCAGGTCCATTTCTTGCTCCTGTCCCACTGCTGCTCAAGTGTGCACTACAGTGCTTGGCTGGATGAGGAGTGCAAAGCTCTGCCTCTTCTCAGGTCCATCTCTCTCCTTCCTCTCAGTCCCAGGGAGCTCTGTTGGGATTCCCTCACCAAGTATTAATTTTTTTAAGGATTTAAAAAAAAATCTCCATGTTTCTAGAGAAAACTCCAGGCTGAGCTTTCCTAACCAGAGGGTAGGGGGACAGTTGCTTTGTAATCATTCCTGGCTTTCTGTTGAAAACATCTTGGGCAGATTTTTATCAGCGCCTGAACAGGAACAGCCTTGAAGGACTGTCTCTGGGGAGATTAGGTGGTTGCCTAGTACAGTGTGAAGTGCTGAGAAGCCCAGCCAGCTGAGGTGTGTTTTAAGTGACACTGATTTGTTTTCTGGCTGGGGACTGGCATCCCTGGTGTTTTGTGGCAGAGCCAACTGGCTGCTATCTGGCCCAAGGAAGAGCATTAATTGTTGGCTAATGCCTATGATGGGGTGTACACATGGGATTAATGGCTGCTCGTAGTGTTGAGGAAGAGCTGGTGATGCCCAGAAGGCAGGTAAAAAGCAAGAAGGCTGCTCTATGGAGAGGGGACCAATACTGGGGTGAGACTTGAGCTGTGAAGAAGGGGCCCTGCAGGGACCTCACAGGGTGAAGTCCCCGTGGCAAGAGAGGCAAGGTCAAGAAGAGAGCAGGCAGTGAGAGGGAAAATGGGCTGGAAGTTGTGAGATCTGATCTTTGGTGCTTCTAAGCGGCTTTGGAGCAAAGCTGGGTTCCAAGAAAGTCACATTGTCCCTCAGGGAACCTGTACAAGAAGAGGTGGCTATTGAAGACCAAGTTACTGCTGGTCCAGACTGAGGTGATTGTATGACTGGCCGGGAGGAGACTAAGCCCATCCTGGGTACATGGCCTGGGCAAGCAGAGGAAGGGTAAAATAGAAGGCAAGCTGCCATGCTCTCACCAGTCGGCACAAACCCTGCAAGGCATCAACCTTCTGGTTGACTGATGCTGCTGAAAATCAGACGGGAGTATGGTAGATGGTTTCTGTGGAGAGTCCCCACCCCAAAAAGCCCAGGCACAAAGTGTGTGTGTGGGGGCATTGGCTTGCACTCCCCATGGCCTCAAACACCAACACTGTCTCCCACTGCCAGAGCTTCCACCATTCCTCCCCTCTGCCTTCACTGTCCTGTTCCCGTTTGTAATCCTTGTGCTCCAGCAGCAGCAAATACAGGGGAAGAGAGAGAGCGAGAGCATGGGCTACACCAGCTTTTTGCCACTGGGACAGTGCTGCTGGGAGTGTTGGGCAGCGCTCAGTGTTTCCAGTAAGGCCGGGGAGGGGGGCAAGGATGGGGCAGGAAGCTTGCAGCAGGCAGCAGGAAGCTGGTCGCCACGCAGCCCGGCATTCCTGTGCGCTGGAAACCCGAGTCACGCTTCCTGCGGTGTGTTGGGATCGCCTCCGCCCCAGCAGCACTCTCTGCTGGGTTGGATGTGCCCCGGGGCTGCAGGGCCCCTAATTTCAGGGATGGGAGCAAAGTGGTGCTCAGTGGCTTGAGTGCACGATGCAGCCCAGCGCTGTCCTGAGGGTGCTCCGGGCACAGATCCAGACTGCAGTACCTGTGTCGGCGGCTCTACCCCAGCAGAGAGACGTGCCAATGTGAGGTGACAGCTAACTGCAATGGCAGAAAACACACTTTAGGTGCTTTAGGTGAGCTTAATGTGAAGATCAGAAGTGCCCTATGGTAATGAGTCCCAAAAGGAGACCTGTGCCCCCATGGCAGTCTCCCATTGCTTCTCTCACACAGCAAGCTCATCTCAGCCTGTTGCCTCCGTGACATACACCTGCACAGACCACAGGTCTCCCATCTCCATGCACCCTTGTACTCTGCACTGCCTGAGGACTGGTCCTTGAAAACTCTAGCTGCCGTGTGCTACGACAGCTGGCTACAGACCCATTCCTAAGGGGCAGCAGTGTTTCTTCTTCATCCACATGTGGCCCATGGAAGGGCCGTGGCTGTGAGCAGGGCTCGTTGCCATCTCCTCTCCAGCTGGGCTTTCCTGCCACCCTTTCTGCTGCCTGCAGTTTGGAGGAATGAGTCTTTGGGCTCTTCTCCCAAACCCTTCTCTGCACCTATGTTTTGGGAAATTTCCCTCTTTAAGGTGCTGGTGCTGTACCCAGAAAGACCTTGGATGATGACTGATGCAGGTGATTCCCTTCACTTTCCTCCCAGGTCTGCACAGTTCCCTCTTGCTTCTGCCCATTAATCAACGTGTGGATTGAACAAGCTCGGGCTCTGTGTTGCCACAACAGCACGTATCCACGAGAGCTGTCGGCTTTGTTCTTCTCAGACAGCCCACCAGGTGAGCTCAGTCATCTGCAAGATGCTTTACTCTTGCACCAGAAAGTCCATCCCGTGGTCATGTCCCGGCTGTGTTGTAGCTGGCATCTGGCAGTCATGCAAAATCACTGCTGCTCTTGGTCATTGCGCTGTCCCTTCTCTCAGTATGTGGGTGAGATTTCTTTCAGAGTGCTGGGAGGTTGTGACAGCTGCTGTGGAGGGGCTGAGGGGTGGCGGTGGGATGGCTGCAGGAGCCCCTGCAGCAGAGCTGGGCTGGCACAGCTGGCAAAAGGGAAGAAGAGTTGGGTACAGGATGCGAGAGATGGTGAGAAAAGGCGCACTGGGCAAATTTTTGAATAGAAAGAGGGTCCTATTTGAAGCTGATATGTGCTGACAAGGCTTAGGAGTGCAAACTGGAGCAATTGAAGCCCTGCAGTTCACAGAAGGAGAAAATACATTCCAAGCCAGCCTGGCAAGGCCAGTGTGATGTATTCTCTACGGCCAGGAAAATTATTTTACTGTTCTCTCCCACAGGACAAGTCTAACTGCCGTGGTGAACAATTCACTGCCAGGTTTTTCCAGCACAGCTCTGTCACAGAGAGGGTCAGGCTGGTTCAGCCTGCAAACCCGCGGTGTTTTTTCCTTGGCAGTCCTTGCTCTGGGACTGTAAAGCTGCCAGTCTAAGCCTGGCCCACCAGTGGTCTCAGCTCCCTCGGCTGCCTTTCACAGTACACCTGGATGCAGACTGATCCTTGTTTGAAAGCCAGGCTCTGTCTGGGAGCTTCACCATCCCCTCAAGATCTGCCTAGCCTGAGGGCTTTGGTGGCTTACCAGCAGTTTGCAGCCAGCCCATGGGAGGGTGATCCCCATGTTCCTGACACCTCAGAGCAGCAGCAAACCGCATTTGCTAAAAAAAAAAATGATGCGAGGCTCCCCTGACAGCTTTCCTCTGGGCAATGCCCTACTGCGGAGGGGTCAGCCCTCTGCCAACCTGCTGCCGTAGGAAGCAGGAGTGCGACTGGTGGCTGCGGTTTCCCGCACGACTGCTTTCCCAGCTGAGATTGCAGGGCTGGAGTAATGAGTTCCCCAGCCCTCAGAAGAGAGGAGAGCACCGCGGAGCCAGTGGGGCTTCCAGGGAAGGAAATCCCAGCGCCTCACAAGCTCCGCATAATCACAGGCAGCAAGGAGCAGGAAGCACTTGTTAGGAAGGGGCGAGGAAATGGAGCCACTGCCCTGACCAGAACACACTTTTTAGGACCGGAAAGTGGGAGTAGGAAGGCGTAAAAGCACTTTGAGCTTTTGCAGAGGGTTGCAAAGGGCAAGGGGAGAGGGGACAAATACCAACGCGGTGCTCAAGTTGGGGGCAGCCAGCGTGTGCGTGCCAGGGATGGGTCTTCACGGTGGAGCTGCTAATTAAATGAGGGGCTCGTCTCCATGCCTGTTAGGTTAGCTCAGCAGGGATATTGCAAAAGCAAATTCCTCCCAGCAAGTGTAATTAGGTGGCCGGAATTCCTCTAGTTCCTCGTCCTCCCTGCAAATCCTGCTAAAGCCATCAGGTGAGGACACAGGGTGAGGGAGGAACATGCGAGTCGTGTGCAATAACATCTGCCCTCCTGGCATGGCAAGGATTTTGCATCAAGGCTCAACATTTGTGTCTCTGATTATTCCAGGGTGGACAATAGACATCGAACAAAACAAGCTCCCTCTCTGGGCTGGGTTGCAAGGCTGCTTCCCTCAGGTCAGCCTGCATGTGTAGGAGGTGGAAAGAGGACTGCAAGACGTCTGGGCAGAACACCAGCAGCTCCCATCTCACAGGATTAGAGACACGTCCACACACAGCCGTCTTAGATGGTGCTGCTGACCTGTCAGCTATCTGCCTCATCTTCCTTGTCAAAGGGCGTGTGGCTCTAACCCAGCACATTCCTGCAGCAAAATGTTTTGGGGCTCACCTGGCACATCGTGGCATGTGCTGCCTGTGCAAGCAAAGGAGGATGCTCACATGGAGAGGTCTCGCCTGGTGCTGGGAGTCTCAAGGTACCTCTGGAAATGCGAATACAATGGGAGTGATGTGGCATGGGTGGAAGGGGAGAGCCCAAGACTAGCCAAAGGGGATGGAGGGCACGGATGGAGGTTGAGGAGCTGGGAGAGGAAAAATGGGGGGAGGAGAAAGGGTGAGCCTGGGACCTTAAAGAGCAATTAGTCAAAGCTGAATTGTTTTTCTAAACTCTTAATGAAAACAAAGAGCGGGGCATGGCCCAGATGGTGCCAGGGGATCAAATAAATGTCGCACTCAGGAAGCAGCTGCTACTGGGAATGTTTCCTGCCAGCCCTGCTGCTGCTCACAGCCACTTTTATTATTTGTTATTTTTCAAGACTGCAGCTGGGGTTTCCCTCCAGCTGTGTGGAAATGCGCTTAAGGCTGGTCCACACCAATAAGTGAAGAGCCTGCTAGGGCTCATCCCTGGCCTGTGGCTGTGGGCAACCTCAGGGCAAGGCAGCCTCCCTGCCCAGTCCTGCATGGCAAACCCTCTGATGGAGTGGTCTTGTCCCCTGGCTCCTAACAAGCTTAGTCCAGCACCACCCCTGGCTTGTGTGTTGTGTGCCTTTTTCACGAGTAGGGTTTTATTCAAGGGCAGTGTCTTGTTTCCCTACCCGACCCAAGTATCTTCCATTGGGGGTTCAACATGTCCCTGCTCTGTGTGGTTGATGTGATTGACCATAAATCAAGAGGTTTGACCAAAATGAGTATTTTGAGTGCTGTTGTCATCTGCCTGCTGCTTTCTGGAGCTAGATAGGGGGGTTTTTTACTGTAATCCCAAGGGCTAGAATACTCTTGGCTTTGGGAAAAAATACAAATCACAACTAAAGCAAAGTTCCCCCAAATCCAGCAGTGGTGATTTTTAAAGTGTCAAACCCAGGTGTATTAACTTGCTAATTGTGAGCTGGCAGCTATGGGACTGGTCAGCCGGAGAGCTGGCAAAGTCTAGCTGAGAAGGGATGCATGGACCAAGCAGATCATGGATGCTGGTGTCCCTTTGGTGGAGGGATACCAGCTGAATGGAGAGGCATGGTGCTCTGTCCCCATGCTGGCCGGTCACATCCAGTCCACTAGCAGCTCACCAGAACTCGAGACCTGACTGTTTCATGCACACTTCTCTATGCACATCAGTCATGATAGCTCAGACTGTCCCACAGGTTTTCTGGGATTTCTGAGGCCCCTGAGAAGATGTGTGCAAAGAGCTGACCTGGTAGAGAAATAGGCTCAGTGGTGCTACCACAGAGGGAAAGAGCATAACGTGAGCTCAACCTCTAGTCAGCCAGCAGAGGCTCTACTTGAGGCTGCACTTTTGTGACACAAAAAGGTTGGAAAGCTGATTTTGTTGGGTGACTGCTCCCAGACCAATTTACTTCTGCAACATAAGAACCATAGTAGGTTGGTCCCAAGGTTTAAGTCTTTTATTGGGAGACTGGTGGTGGGGACCACTCAGATCCCTCATGAGGAACCATGCGCTCAGCTCCTGAAACATGTTCTTATATATGGAAAAAATATGTCACATGCAATGTTATGGTCCAGCCTGATCTCTAGAGGGTCTCATTTCTCTCTCAAGCCCTCTTCTGTGTGCCCAGGAGGGTAAGCATGAGGCTCGTGGTTGGCTTTTCTCCAAGGTGAGAATTAACCTTGGGAGGTTAATTAGTAAGGCAGCCTGCTTAGAATTATCTGAGCAGATAATTCTAAGCAGGCTGCTTTACTGCTCAGGGACTGTTCCAGACAGCAGGTCCGTGAGCTTCCAAGGAGCTGGGCAAAAAGAAGTTACCATGGAGTAGTCAGCACCAGCTCGGATAGTGCAGGAGACCACCATGTGCAATGCACCGGTAGGGCAGGACCCTTGCTATTGAGCCATGTCCCAGGAGATTGGTTCTAGCCAAACCGTCGGCTCTAGTGGCCGTGACAATTCAGAGGTGCCCGCTTGAGGGTTTTAGGCTGGGTCTGGGTCAGGGGGGACTGTTTCCCGGCTGTGTTGGTCAAGGCTTTGCCAACTCATACTGGACACACCACTCCCCTGCCCGTCATCGCGTGTCCCGGGGTTTGCGATTACGTCCTCAGAGCTGTTTGATCCACTGAAATCACAACTGATCAAAGGGGCAGTTTACGAGAACAAAACACTGGGTGACTTCCTCTGGCGGTGCCAGAGGCAGCCCTTCAGAGGCAAGATACAAGACAAGAAGAAATCTTTTAACTGCTGAGTTTCTTGCCTCCAGACAGAGCTGCTTCAGAGGGATAGCCCAGGTAACAGCCAAGCAGCAAGGACTTGTTTTCTAAACACAACGTATATAAATTCTGGTGGACGACCTTGAGTCTCCACCCCAAGGCTTGCACACACATTTAAACAAAACGGGAATTCTTGCATTTCCAGGCTTGTGAGCTGGAACAGGCTTGGCTGCCGCAGTAACTGAAAAGCAAAAGCCCTCAGTCACTCATCGATTGAAAAGCTCAACGTTTGGGTCAGGTTTGGGGTTCGCACCTCACCTGAAAGGGGGAAATAATAGCGAAAGTGGTAGCAGAAAAGACATTTGCTCATCAGCCATGATCACCCTGTTCCCTCTGGTGTGATGTTTCTTTTGACAAATGTTTTGGTTGTTACCACAGGATTTAATTTTTGTTATTTGGGTGAGGAAGAGACGGGCAGCTAACGACAGCTCTCACGCAGAAATAACTTGCAGCAGTGGCCACATGTTGCCCTCCTGCCTGAGACACAGAAAGTGCCGCCAGCATGGGAAGAGGCTCATCCTGGGTAGGTGCTGCAAGGCCAGATTTCAGCGGCAGATACTTCTATGGTTCTTAATCTGGTGACCCACCAAAGCTTCCTGACTCTTCTTGGCCTGTATAGCGAATTGGAAGACACGTTGCTGAACAAGAACCATGCTGAGCATTGTTTCAGAATCTGGAGATATCCTCTAGGATGGTTGCACCAACTCTGATGGTCTCAGGAGTTGATGAGATGGGCTTTTTAGATGGACTGTGTAGGAGCAACCAGCACTCCGTAGGGAGCTCAGGTAGGGTTTCAGAGCAGGAGTTCTGTAAGGGACATTTCTCTGCTGGTCCATATATTACCAGAACATCAAGCTACTGAAAATGGAATCAGTCCCATTGCACAGGAGTGGGAGGAGATGGGCAGAGACTGGAAAGTCACCAGGTGGTGGGAAGCATTAAAAAGGGCTGGGCAGAAGGGTGCTCCCCATCCGCCTTTCATGAACTGGAAAAAACCTGCTCCCCAGGTAGAGGAGGAAGTTGGTGGTGATGATGCGCTCTGGATGTCACCATGCAATCAAGGAGGCTATTTATAGGTTGTGAATTGATTAGGGCAGCTACAGCAGGACGGAATCACTTTCAGGAGTGACAGACAACTGCAGTGCCCAGCCAGCTTTGGAGAGTTCATGGGAGAGGAGAAAGTTCCCAAATGATCAAAATGCTTTGGCAAGAGGTGTTTTTTGAATGCCAGCTGGTGTCCTCCTGGGCAGAAACTTTTCTTGCTTGCCTTTTTCCTCCAGCCAGGATCTGATCTCAATATTGGCCCTAGGGCTACTCAAGTCAGAGCATCTGAAAGCAATTGCAGCTCTTCCTTACAGCTTAAAGGATGCCAGGGTGATATCAAGAATAAACCTGAGCAGTGCCATGGGTCTCTGACAGGGAAGAACTCATTTTTTTGATGATCTGATGCAAGATCCCATCCAGCAGGGATGCAGATAATGGGGAGCTGCTCCTTGCCCTGCTGGGGCTGCCCAAAGCGAGTGTGCTGAGCTCGGTGTGGGCTGCAGGAATGCACTGTCTCCAGTCCGCTCGTTTGGAAATGGTGCTCTTTTCAACGGTTCTGTTATCAGATGGAGCATTTCCTTCATCAGTGTTAATATCCATGTAGTGAAACAATGAAAGGGCTTCCTATCAGTTCCAAATAGGACGTGAAAAGCTCTCAGCGTTAAGAGTAGAGGATGCTGGAATAGGGCAATGGGAAACGCCTGAGTCACTGAAATGCCTCTTTGATTCCATGAGGCTGATACGTTCAAAAAGGAAGAAGAAAAAAATAAAAAGAGAGAGAGAGCAAAGTTAGTTAATGATCTGCAGGACAGAGGACAGGAAGGGACAGACCTTGCAGCGTGGGCCCTGCAGAGGAGGGGAGACACAGGGAGTTGTCTGGCAAGGGCTTTGGAAAGTGGAGAATGCAGCAGGGAACACAGCAAGCACCAGTTATTTTTTCAGAGGTTGTGGAGGCACAACAGAGGAAGCCTTCCCTAGCCTAACTTTGCGTCCCTCATCATCTGGTCCTTGGCTAGTGTGCGTGCGCCAGCTTTGTTTCTCCCGTTGCCTGAGCACTGATGGGCCTCTGAACCCACACCAGGAGGATCAGGAGTCTACAGTGCAGCATGGCTTGGAATGAGGAAACGGGCCAGGACAACCTCCAGCAAAAACTGGACAAGCTGAATGTGTCCCAGACATTCCATGTGGATGTAGATCATTATGGTATCTTTATTTCATCTCTCTCTTTTACACTAGCAGCTGGGGCAAAACTGATGTATGAGCATGGAGAGGCTGCTCTTGGCTTTGCTGAGCAGCACGGGCAGCCTTGTGAGGCCATCATGGTGTGCGGTGGCAGCACCAGCCATGCTCCATCCCATGTGTGGGAAACCTGCCTGCAAACTGAACTGCCTCTGCAGCCTGTGTGGTTTAGGCTGCCCAACCTGCTCAACTCAGGGCTGATGAGCTGCAGAATGATCTTTTACATTACTGTGATTTAATAGTCCCTCCAAGTGCTTCAGACTGGGAGTAGGGGAGGAGAGAAACTGCTTTACAAAGCAGTCAGGGTCACCAGCCCACAGCACAACCCAGCTGACCCTTTCCATTGCCTATTGTTCTAGCTGGAGGACAAGCACTGGAGCTGTGTGTGCAGGCAGAAGTGAAGGGATTTGCTGAGATTGGGCAGCCCCTGCTGCCCTGGGGCAGAAGCAGCAGAATATCCTGAGGCCAGAGAAATCCCTGGCCTGAAGCGGCACAGGCAGCCAGGGTATCACAGTCACTGGCTGCTCTTCTTGTGGGACTATCCCCACTGGCCAGGTGTAAATCTCAAGGCCATTGCATAAACACATAGATCTTGACGTGTGCCAGGTCAAGGGCTGTGAGCAGACTGCTGCTACAGGAATTGCTGCAGATACTTTAGACATAACCTAGTTTCTCCCTCTGTTTTGCAGAGCATTCCTGAGGACCTGCAGGCAACCACCCTGTTGGGCATAATGGCAACTGCTTCGCTGTCCTCCCTGCAGAAATTTCTAAATGAAATGAATTTAAACTTGCAAAGAGAAGGAACTAGAGGAGAGAAGGAGGTAAGACTTGCTCTTTCATAGTGGTAAGAGCATTTGGCACTGCAAAGCTTAGTGAAGAGAATCCTTCATTAAAAAGCAGGTTTCTCCCATCCTGAGAAGCCCGTGGAAGGCTGTGCCCCAAGGGTTTGGGGTTTCCCTTCCCCAAGGGAAGGCTGCTGCCTTCAAAGGGTGATGGAGTAGTGCACACCCAAAATCCCCTCTCTCCTGGTTGCATGGCCACAGGTGGGAGGTGTCCCCTAACTGGGAGGATTGCAGGAGTCCCTGTAAGCCTACTTTCCAGGGTTGTGTCCTGTCCTCCTCCCTCATTTGTCTAGATGTATCTGACTCCCTGCTTCCCTCACTCCACGGGGAGGCCAGCTGCAAGGAGACTAATCTCCAGATGACAAGCAGTATGCACAGCCCCACTGCAGCTCCTATTCCCACGCAGGACAGGGCAGCCCTTTGTGACAGATGAGAGGAGAGGTGATGAAAAGCCAGGGGAGATGTGCCAGTGCTGAAGGCAGCCCGGCACTGGGGGTAAGGGAGGCTGGGGAAGGCTTGCACACAAAGAGCCATCCTGTCTTCACACCTGTGGGGCGGCCTGAGTGCTGACAGAGGGGGTAACACCCCTGACAGAGGCACAACACTGGCAGATAGCGGCAAGGTGCTTCAAATAAAGGCAAGCGGCACGGTGACAGGAGACGTACCTGGGCACGACTGCACAGGGGAAGGCAGCCCCTGTGGGCGTGGGCTAGGGACAGTGCTGAGGATCCCGCAGAGGGGACCAGGGAGGTCAGGTGGTACATCTCCTCTGGCTCTGCAGTGGTCACACTTAAGCAGTAACTTGGTGTTTGCTGGAATGTGTCTTGGCCGGGCTATTTGCTACCACTGTGAGAGAAACAGGTGATCTGTGTGAGCAGAGGCTGGAGCCAGGGCTTAAGCAAAGGCTTGAAAAGGCTCTCAGAAAAGGATTCCTCTATCTCCACCTGCTTAGAAAATCTACAGTAGACCCCAGCCCATCCATCAGATCTTTCCAGAAGTTTGCTGAAGTCCCAAATCAACAACCACTGTAGCTTCCCAGCTACTACTAACACCTACTAGGCAGGAGTGACCATGTTTTAATTCATGCTATTCCCTTGGCTGTGTTTTTTCCAGGGCATGTTAACACCCAAGACTGCAGGCACCCCCTGCATGGGACTGGGGTCCTTTGGGAACCAGCACAGTTGAATTCTGGTAGGCTTTCAGCAATATTTTGCCCTTAGCCCACTTTGGTGGGTTTCAGCATGGGGCTCTGACGGCAACTATCACCAGGTGATAAACCCAAGCTACCCAGCCCTTTCCATACAGAGGACACCAAACCACATTAGTTCTAACCCTGAAGTCTTGATGTTTGCTCTGCTAGGAGACATGTAGCTCGGAGCTGTGAGGCTTCTCCTCCTTCCCAGGAAGACCAGGGGCCTTCAGGAGCTGAGTAGCCCTGAGCTGTAGGATGGCTTCCTCTCACTGGGATGCTGGGATGTCACCTTCCTTGAGTCCTGCTCTCTCCTGCCTGTCCCTGTGGGGACATCTATGCCCACTTCTCACACAGTCTGTCCGTGTGTGGGATGATCGGGGTTCAGGAGGCTGGGGGTGCGGGGCATGAGTGGAAAGCAGGTTGTCGAGTTAAGCAGCGCTAAGAAGCCCGTGCACAGTCCCCTCGGCCCCGCGTCTTTGGCGGAGCCGCTCCCGCCCCAGCGACGGGTAAAAGCGGGCGGATGGTGCCCTCCGGTGGCCCGGCCAGGGCTGCCTCCTGGAGCGCAGCCCTGGGCATGAGGAACCACGCTCCGGGGCGTCCGGGTGTCGCTCCGCTTCTTTTAACTTGCGGGGATGTTGTCCCTCCTTTTCCCTGGTTTCCCTGCGCCGCAGCAGGGGGTCACTGCGTGGACACCAGGTAGCCCTTGGCCCGGAGCAGAGAGCAGAGCAGGGGGCTCCTGCTTGCCCTGGATCGCCTCTGCAGTCTGCCAGGCTCAGGGTCTCACTCGGAGTGCCACAGGCTTTTGTCTTTAGGTTCAGCGGATCTGGGAGCCATGCAGCCCCGGGTAGGCAGTAAAGAGGTGTAAGGAGATGAGGAACCTGAGAGGAGACTGGTGGGACAGTCCTGGGGTGGAATTTGCTTGGTGCTTGGATGCCTCCATGGTGGCTATCAGTGTATGGGCTGGAGCCCTGAGCACAACCCAGTGCATCTCTTTCCCGCCCCAGCTGAGAAGGGCTGGGTCCCTGACAGCTTTCTTGTTTGTGCTGCACCCCACTGCTCCCCAGCAGTCTGACCCTGGCAGGGTGGGGCGTGAGAGCAGCAGCACTCTCTGGCATGTGCTATGGCTGGTAGGGTACCACAGGTCTGCTCCTCTCCTACCAGCACTTGCTGCATCCTCCTTGCCCTCCCACAGGCATGAGATGGAGTTGTACCTCGGCTGGGCAGGTTAGGCAGCCCCTTACGAGCTTCCCCAAGCCATTGGCCCTTGGTACTTCAGGTGAGGCAACAGGCAGGTCCAAATGATGGCTTGCAGGAGCCTTTCACCACCAGCTGGGTTTTCCTGCAACAGGGGGAGGGGGACACAGTTGGGTCCTGGAGTCCCCTTCAAGAGTCTGTGCCATCCTGCCTGCACTCACACCAGGCTGGCAGTGAGAGATGCTTCTTGGAGCTGTCAGGGGATGACAACAGAGGCTCCCAGCCCTGCTCCACAGATGGGCTGAGACAGAGCTGTCTTCAAAGCAAAGTGTGAGTGCTCCCTGGCCTGCTGGGATTAGAAAGTGAAGGGCTAGCATTGTTTTACCAGGTCTGGAGGGGGTGGATACCAGGCAGGATTAGCCTGGCAAAGCTTCCCAGTGTGCTCAGAGGGGCACAACAGGACCTTGAAAGAAGAAGCTGCACTGTTGACAGGTGAGAGAAGTGTCTCTCAGCGGCCGCTGCCTTCTAACACAGGCGGAATGCGCTTGGGGCAGGTGCTTCTGCTTTGCTGCTCCATCTCTGACAGGACACTTTTCTTGTGTGACCTGAGACCCCCCCCAGCACCACTGGTCCTGCAGTCAGGCAAACAGGGTGTAAGGGCCTCTATGGCAGAGAGCGAGGAGAGGTGCTGGGGCTGAGTGATCTTAGTGCCTCTCTGCTGCCAGCTGCCTGGGTAATCATGAGCTCCTTGGGGTTTGGCTGCAGGCAAGGGTTAAGCCCTTCCCCCAGGCAGTCGGGGGACAGGTATTTCCTTCTCCAGTTATTGGTTTTATAAATAATATTTGGCTCAAGAGGAACTAAATGCACTGTTCCAATTGGAGGGATATGATTGTTCTTTGGAGCAGGGGGAGCCTACGGTGCCATGGAGCACTCCCTGCAGCAGCAGCCAACTTTTGCCCAGAACATCTCACTAAAGGTCACCATGGATCTCTGGAGACCCGTGAGATGATGTCAAAGGATCATGATGCAGCAGCAGAGCATGGAAAAAGTGGGGTATGCAGGTAAACAGGTAATGTATACATAGAGGTTATTTCTTTATTCCTTTTTAATCATTTGAATTTGGGAGCAATTAGAAGCTAAATTCTGAAAAGCAACAAAACCCCTGCCTTGCTCAGTTGTTGCTCCTCAGGGCTTTCCTATCTGGAGACCCACAGGGGCTGTTCTGTGCTCTGATGCAGATCTCGAAATCATAGTCACAAGGGGACTGGCAACCTGTGTGGCATCTCATGCCTGAAAATAGATCTTCCATAGGTGGGGGACAGGACTCCTTGGGAGTCTGGAGGACTGGTGGGCTGGATGTGGTCCCACCAGCAGGGCTGGTGAAAGGGTATCGCTTGGGGCTACTGCTTCCCCAGGGCTTGAAGTGACGTCCCAAGCAGGCCTGGAGCAGGAAGGAACCTGTGCCTGTACATGGGATTTCAGAGACATGCTCTCCTACTCTGTGCAGGCCCTGTTGAACCTGCTCAGTCACATTCCTTGTTACCAAATTGTTGGTGAAGCCTCCAGTCACCAGGAGCCAAATTTGACTGAGTAGAAATATGTATCCAAGCAGAGCTGTAGAGGCTGGCAAACCAGTGCCTGGGGCATTTACTGCAGAGCAAGGAGCAGCTCCATCAGTGAGCTGCAGTGATTGCTTGGGTTCCTTGCTGAAACCACAGCTTCACCCAACAGCAGGCTGCACCAGCTTTTGTTTGTTCATGATAACCTATTAGCTCTGATAACTTGTGAAGGAGTGGGAACTCAAGCGTGTGCCTTCACCTGCCTGGCACAGCTCCTCCAGCCTGGGTCACTCATGCGCTTGGTACCATTCTGCTCTCCAACTGTCCAGCTCACATAGCTGTGTCTGGCAGAGACTGGTCCGTGCTGTGCTATGGATGCACCCAAGCTGCCAGGAGAAGGCAGACAGCAACCACAGAGCCTCTGCCTTTCTTAGGCCCTGCCATGTGCTGTCTGAAGTTCTGCAAACCTGGCTGAGAACAAAAGTTTAATGCACCTCAGCCTTCTTACCCATCTGGCCTCAGGGTGGCTAGCTTGGAGCAGAAGTGCCAGGCTGGTCAGGCTTGCTTTGGGGTGGCTGGAGGGGGTGTCTTGCTGTCAACATGGTCTCATGGAGAAGCCGGAGCATCCGTTAAGGCTGTGTAGAGCTGGTATGTCGTGTTTGTGAAACCCGCTGTGCTTGCGGTTGACCAGAGCACTGAAATAAGCCTGGCCGGAATTGGTGCACTGCTCTGTATCCTGATGTGGTGAACAGCTCTGACTGGCGAGGGTGGGGGCAGGCCCATTGGGGAGACTGGTAGCAGCAGACCTGTAGGGACTTGGCAGCACCAGCACAAGGACCGCACACAGGGCCCCGTCGGTGCCCGGAAAGCTCAGCCTGGCACCAACGGAACTGTGATAAAAATGAACGTGACCAGGACAGCGGCACAGGGGAGATTAATGTCAGATTGTCAGAGAGGAAGAAACTAAGGCAGACAGCACTTAGATATTGGAGCACACTGTGGGGACAAAAGGGTTAGATGCTGCTTTTCCTGGCACTGCTGCATCTGCAGATCTGCATCCCCCCCTACAGCCTCTGAGGAGAGAGGAAGGGATGAAGAGCTTGCCTGAAGCATGTGTGTCACCCTTGCTAGTCCTTGGCCTGAAAATCCTCCTACCTGTGTAGGCAGAGGACCTGCTCCTTACAGGCAGCCTGAACACTAATGTTAGCAAGCACTTGCTGCCTGACATATTGCTGCACCTCTCCTGTGGGTCACTGCCTGGGCCTGGATTGCTGGTGTTTCCTACTAGTAAAGTTTTGGCCTGATAGGAGATGTTCTGCTGTGGCTGCCTGCAGGAACAAAACTCCCCTCATCATTCCTATCAGCTTTTCTGTCCTCGCCTGCATTGCCAGAGAAGACAGGTTGTTCAGCATCTGTTACACTGTCTGATCCTCTGGTGTCACCATGGTTCTCCAGGACTCCACAACATCCAACTGTGCAGCTACAAGAGCCTCTCAGAGCTGTTCTTTGCTCCATCACCTTTGGTGACCTCAGTGGCAGTTTTCTCCCCAGCCCTCCTTTCTCAGCTCCTCTGTTAGCTCCTCATGTCTGACGAGTCAGGGTTTTGTTCCCACCTGAACCAAGCAATCCAAGTCCCCAACCAGCCTGCAGGGCATCACCTTCCCTCCCTGTTCCCTGCTTTGCCTTGGGCTCTTCATAAGGCTTTCTCAAGGGAGTATCCAGCCCCTCAAAACCCGCCCATGGGTCCTCCAAAAGCACAAGTGTCACCGGGTTCGGTCAGAGGAAAGGCAACCTCAAAGCCCTGCTTGATGAAGTAGCCCCTGGAGCCGGGCTGCAGCGGGGCTGTGTCTGGCCCGTTCGCACCTTCTCGCGGTGTCTCTCCCGCATCCTCCCCCGTGCCTGCCCCATGTCATTCCATGCTCGCTGAGCAGGGTCCGGCTCTGTGCTGACCCGACTGAGCCCGCAAAGCGCCTCAAAACCCCGAATCAGGATGGGCAGAGGCGGGGGAGCGCGTTCTCCCCGCAGGAGGCGGCGCCGGTTTTGCGGCGGCTCCCGGCGGCGAAGCGCGGGGCTGCGGGGACACCTGGCGGCCGCCAGCCCGGCTGCGGTGCGGGGAGGCGCGGAACCCTCGGCCGGGCAGAGTCCCTGGGGAGCAGGAGGCAGCCATAGGGCCCGACTTCTGGGATACGGCTGGCGGTGCCGGGGCTCTTTTTGCATGCGGCATCCTTTCAAGGGAGCTGCGGCTCCTCTTTTTCTGCCGGAAGAAGAAGAAGGGGAACCAAAACTTTTCCCTCCCCTAGGCTGGACCAAGAGGCAGGGACAGGTATTTGCCAACTCAGCCCCTTTCTAGCTTGATTTCTTTCTGCCATCCTTGTGAGTCTGCAGCAGGAGTCGCACATGGTCGTGCACTGACCAAGCTGTTGTAGAGGGTTAGGGTCGGGGTTAGGACATGTTTACTCCTGGTTGTGAAGCTGGAGGTGGCCAGTGGTGGTACGGGAGCAGACAACCTCAGGCACAAATAGCTTTCATCTGCTGCTCTGGCACTGGCCAGCCCCAAGGCTGAGGCCACACTGAATGTTGTGGGCAGAGCTGGCCTGGGCCACAGTGTAGCCTTGTGCCAGCGAAGGCAGGGGGCACTGCGGGCACAGGAATGGGCATGGGGTGAGGGGAGGGCAGGCAGGATGCCAGTCTGGCTTGGTGCTCATGGTATCTGCCTCCCCATCCTGTTCCTGGCTCTCACAGGACAGTCCAGCTGCTGCTTGTGTTCTGAGCTCACCATCCACAGAGGTAATGCTGGTCCCTTTACCAGGGTGCTCTCAGGCTGCTGGCCCAGGTAAAGCAAAGAAGTTTTTGTATCCACCTGCCTGATGGAGAACTGCAGCCTCACTCAGAGGTGAGACTTTTATTTATCTGCACTCTGTAGTTCTGTCCCACCAGCTCCTTTTCGAACAAGCCACATTTTATAGATCCTGAACAGCAGCCGCTTCTGTCAGGGACCAATTTATGTAGGGCAGTGAACTGTATTAGGATGCTCACACTGATGAGCTATATCTATTACCTCTTTTTTAGCTTTAGCACCCAACACACCTCCTCAGTGGTGGTACTCACTTGATCTTCCATACCTGAACTCACACCTTGTCCCAGTAAACAGCTGCTAATCCACACCATATAGATTTGCTCTTTCAGCACCACCTCCCCTAATTTTTTCTCATCCCACTCTGAACAACAAATGCCTGCAGCTTCTACAGTCTTGTCTGGGCCCAAAGGTTAAAATAAAAGTGTGTTGGCGTAAATATCAATTCCCCAAGCTACAGCAAAGTGTGGTCTTGGTTGCCTGGGACCTCACAGCAGCACAGGGTATGGAGCAGAGGTGTGTTCCCAGTGTCTGGCCACAGGTTTGTCCTAGTCCTTAGTGATGTGTAAGAACAGAAGCAGAGAGGGCAGAAGTGAGTCTCCTCCCACAGCAGGGTGAGAAGGGCTGTATTTCTGTTGCAGAGACTCAGCACAGCCAGATGAACTAGGTGCCTCATGGAAAATGACCCTTGGAGGAAAATCCCAGGGATTTTGGTGACAAGTTGCCTGTGACCCTCACTCTGAGCAGATAGCTCTGGCTGAGCACACCACCACATGCCCACAGAGCAGCATCCTCAGGGGCTGGCCATTTCCTTCACCAGCCCCTTTTTCTCTCTGCATGGCAGGTTATCAGAGAGCTGCCAAGCATCACCTTCCCCATCCCCGCTCTGAGCCATTGCCACCATGACACTGCTCTGTGAGCAGTGAGCACAGAAGTTTTCCCCTGAGAGGATATTTGGTAAGCCAGGATCTCTGGTCTTTTGTCCAAGCCCAGCAAGCCCCAAATTACTCCAGTTTGGACCATTTAAGAGTGAAAAGGTAGGAAGCACCAAGAGCCTTTTTGCTTGGGTACCTGTCAGAGAGTAAAGCCTCATTCTAATGACAAACTCTGCCCAGTAGCCTCTTACAGCCAGGAACTAAGAAGAAGAACAGTGAGAAAGGATGCAGTTGTGCTCCTCAGTAGATGGATATGGGAGGGCTGGGTGATAAGAGGCACAATGCCATGGAGCCAGCTGACAAACCCCATGTTCCCTGGGCCAGCATCTCCTTTCAGTGAGGAGGGACCCAATACAGAGTGCGATGTGGCTCCAGCTTTAGCCATGAGCCCACTGTTCCTCTACTGCTCCCTCTGTGCTCTTAGGGGCAGTAGGGAGGGACCCCCTGCCCCCTCTGCTGAAAGTCCTATGGCATTCTGAGCTGTGAGGTGTGGAGTGTTCTCTGGCTGTTCCTCACTCAGGTCATCCTTCTCCAGTCTGCACCATGGGGTTACACAGCCATGTCCCTGCTGGCCAAGTGATGCTCTGCACCTCGTGGCTGTGCCACGTGGCCACTGCCATACGAAGCCCTCGTGTCCTTGTGGCAGAAGGGTGCTCCCCACTGCCCATGCAGCTCCCAGCCCAGCAGTGGCTTTGGCTGGGCACTACACAGAGCTACGCAAGCAGCACCTATGGGAGATGCCCCCAAAGACAGGACCACCAAAGCCAGGTCTCACCTGCCATGCCAGGTGAGGCCCACGCTGACCCTGCCATGCTTCTCCAGAGGTCACGGTGTGCATGGCTGCTGCCCTGGGAGTCAGCTCAAAGGTGTGACACGAGGCCCAGCACACGATGGTGGTGGGGCTGGGTGGGGAGGACGGGGGTCCTGGTGGGCCCACCATGGCCCTAGTGGGCTAGGCTGTCTCAGATGTGCCTCAGGACCCTGGGGTGGCCCCGGAGGAGCTCCCTGGGCCAGGAGATGTTTCCTGTTTGCTGCCCGTGCTGAAGCATCGGCTCTTCAACCGCTGCCAGTCCTCCGCTTCCGGCAGGGGCTCCCGCCCGGAGCCCCCCTGCACTATCAGCTCACCAGATGCCTTTTTCAGGATACTGTGGTAAAACTGTGCTGGGCAGGCGCTGTCATTTGGGGTTTTCTCTTGTGTCAGCCCTGAAGACAAATTGGATGAGGAGGAGCGAGAGGGGGGAAAGAAAAAATAATAAATTTTAACAAAAAAAAAAAAGAAAGGAAGAAAGATGCTCACCACCATCCTTGGCCAGGGCTGGCACGTCTGCCAGTGAGGCAATGGGTCCCCCAAGCGGCAGGGCCAGTGGTGGGCTGGCAATGGGCAGGATGGAGTGGCCAGCATGGTGGCGTGGCCTCCCCAGGCACTGTCAGCCTCTAGTGGTGGTAAGGGGCCATGGCAGTACCATGGGCCCCATGGACTCCACCAACACCATGGGGACCTTCACCCATCCCTCGTGGCACTGCTACCCATGGGGATATGGTCCTTCTCCCAGTACTGCTGTCTGATGGGACATGGTGCCAGGTGCCTCCCAAATCACTGGCCTGTAGTCACTAGAAGGTGCTGAGCAGCTGACAGAATGGGCAGACTGGGAGCCAGGCAGCACTGCTGAGGTTGGAGAAAGGCAAATGGTGGAAGAACATGTGCAGATGTCTGTCTGTCCATCTATGGAGCCATGCAGGGGGTGGCTGTCTGGGCTGCCATGGGGCTAGGGTGTCCTGGAAACTCACCAAAACCCCCTGTGCTGGTGCGGGGTGTGCACAAGGGCGTGCACAAGCTGTAACTCAGCGGGGACATCAAAGAGTGGCTGCCAGCATGGTGCTCAGCATGCCCAGCCCGTGCGCAGCACTGCCTGCCTGTGAAGCGATGGGGTCAGGTCAGCTGCAAGAGACATTGCTAACATAGCCATGCTTTTGGACATACTTCCTCAGGGTGTACCGGGACATGGCAGCCCAGCAGACCCAACCACAGACCTGCAGGGTTTGCTCTAGGTTGAGCATGATGATTTTATCCAGTTAGAGTAAAAAAAAAAACCACCACAAACCATGGCTGGTCCTTGTGAAGCAGTGGGGAGGTGCCAGCATGAGGAGGGGACACAGTGTTGACAGTGCAGAAATAGTGCTGGGCTGTCCCAGGGAGGATGGACGGAGGGCTGGCTAGGGCTCGAGGTTGTGAGTGGGAGTTACAATCCACCTGACTATAAAACCCTGTTTTCTCTCCAGTCCCTGAGTTCAAACAGCCACTGGAGGATGTGCTGGACACCCTGCTTGGGTCATCAGTTCTGCAGTTTCCCTTAGAGAATGAAGAGAAATCAAAGAAGGAGGAGTTGTTCTATGTGTGCCTTGGGAACCCAGGGACAGCTTTGGGGTGGGGGTAGCACTTTGGTGAGAAGGGGACCTGTAGGGTGCAGGAGGAGGCAGCGGAGAGCCGTGTGCCACCCCATGTGAAGCAGGTGGCTGCTCTGGAGACCTGAAATCATGGCTGCTCGCTTTCACGGGCAAATCTTGCATTTGTGTGGTTTCCTTTTCCTTCTTCTATGCACTTTTTTTTTTCCTTCATACTTTTTTTCCCCCTCTTCCCTCTCTCTTCACTTTGTTCCCTTCGCTGTGGAGACAAATTTCAGCTGTGCCAACTTTCTCATTCCAAACTCTGCACAGGAACAAAACTAATCACGGAATCCCAGCAGGGCTCAGTTTTAATTACCCATGAGATGTTAATCTGCTGGAAGGTCTCAAGTGCTCCTTTACCCAAGGCTGCCTTTCCTTCTGCTGCTTTGCAATTCCCCTGGCAGATGCCTCCCAACTCCTCACAGCCTCCCCAGGGTGTATTTCTGAACAAAATTACGAAGTAAACATCCTGCCAGAAACAAAAGTTTCTGTACAGAGCAGCAGAGACAAAGCCCAGAACTGTCACTGCTCTCAAACCCCTCTTGATGGTTTGGCTGGTTTTGGAGGCAGCAGGAAGATGGAGATTGTTCTGTTCATCAGTTTAGGATTCCCTCTGCTGCCTCAGGCCTCAGATTAGATGAGAAGAGGAGCCCTCATGCCTGGATTCTTGGTAACAGCACCTACATCCCTGCACAGTGTCAGCTGTGCTGCTTTGGGAACCAGCTGGCTCCAGTTCTTTCTGCTTGATGAACTGTCAAGCCTGGAAGAAATAAGGGATATCCTCAGAAAGCAGCAGCTGGAGCTCAAGAGATACCAAAGCCAGCAATGGTGCCAGCAAGGCCAGCCCTGGCCAAGTACCTGTTGGACTGGCCCTGGTGGCAGGAAGGTGACACTGGCTGAAGGATGCAGGAGCAAAGCAAGCACAGCATGAGACATGGGGAGAGATTGAGTTCCCAGATGGCTCTGCTGATGAAGACTCTTCAAGCTGCCCTGCAGTATCTCCATCCTAGGAAGTCTGTCCTCGGTGAGAACCTCAGGACACATACCTGGCAAGGGGCTGCTTCTCACTTGTCACTGGGGTCTGAGCAGGGAGGTGGCTTTGAAACCTTGGATGTATTTGCTGTTTTTAAAACCCACGCACAAGAAAGATTTTGAAGTCACATCCCCTTGAACCCTCAGAGCCAAGGGGGAAGATGACAGGAAATGGACAAACAGATCCTTTTCTGGTCCAACAGCCCCCCTCACTGTCACCCCTCCCCACCATCCAACACTCATTAATTGGAGGCTGCTCCCTTTAAATTTGGCTGAGACAGGCAGCTACAGCCCTAATTGATCCATCTGCTGGCATCAGGTGCTGTTACTCTGGCTCTCCTTCAACTCCTGCACTCCTGGTAGGCACTGTGGTTTTCCTCTTCTTTTTCTATTTTTTTTTTTCCTGAGAGTAAACTTGCAGGAACCCAAAAATTGCTCTGGTTTTTAGGTCACTCTGCTGCAGTGGTTTGTTGAAAGGGTTTCCTGATGTATCTCCTGCTGTGGGCTGTTGTCACAGACTGTCCCTGTTGTGCGTTTTGGGGAGCCTCCTCCTGTAGCTCTTCAACAGTTCTGGGGTCTGCTGGCACAGGGGAGCAGGTATAAAGGTTGAAAAGTGTTCTGGGGGATGAAACTCACCCTAGACAAAGCATTTTTTGTGGCAACTGTTTTATTCTGAGCCTCTGGAACTGGGGCAGCTCTCCTCAGGGACAGGAGGCCTTTTTTTGCTGGGGCTGCCAGCTTTCATCCTGCCTATTTATAGCTGCTGTCTCCGCAACCGCAGTTTCCACTAACAAGCAGGATCCGAAGGTGCCTAGCAGCTGTAGGGGCTGAGGTATGCGATGATCAAGCACTACTGCTCAGGATAGAGAGGGAAAGAGCTGCACAGACACCATCCGCCTCGCACCGTCTGGGGTCTGGGCTGCCTGCAAAGCCAGGGAGAAGTGGAGAAGGAAGGGTGACACTATCTTTCCTCTGCCACTGGAATGGAAAGTTACCTGGGATTATCAGTTTGATCTCTTCTTCTCTCCTGGATCTGCCTGTTGTTGTCCTGGCATGCAACAGGCAGTCTTACTCTGGCTTTGGATGGCCCTGGTAGCTCCCTAGGCTCTGTTTGTGTGTGTGTTTTGGTCCAATGGGTTGACCACCATTCATTAGTTTTAGCTGTTGTTCATCCCCAATCAGGCAGGAGGCGAGACCTCACCTATGCAGGGAGCAGGGTGTCTGGGTTTGCCCTCCTCCAGCTCCATGGTGTGTTTTGTAGGCATGGGACGAAGCTAGCACCTGGCGGACAATGTGGTACAATCCTGGGCTCAGGCCTGCAGCAAAACATTCCTTACTAAGGCTCTTTCCTCCTCTGTAAAAGGAGAAAAGAATCCCAGGAGCCAAGGTGGTTAAGGACAACTAGCCAAGACAAAAGTGGCTTAGCAAGGGGCAGAGACTGTGTCTAGGACGTCTGCACTGCCTGTCACAGTAACAGGAATAGGGCTGGTGGGCAGCACTGGGCTGTGGGAGCTGTTTGCACCAGCAGGCAGGTCAGTGTTGGTCCTGCGGTACACATCTGTGCCACAGCACAGTCACTTCTGGCAGTGCATCCCCAGGTGTTTCAGACAGCTCTGTGGTGTAACTCTGCACTTGCACAGTTTGTAACCAGCCTCTGGCTCTTCCACTGGAGCTTCCTATAGGTAGCTTTGGATGCCCAAGGGAAATAGCTGCACTATGAACCACCTACAGACCTCTCTTGCAGGTCATCAGCAAGAGAGAAGGCAGAGGGGCACAGGAGACAGCTCATCAGCAAGAGAGAAGGCAGAGGGGCACAGGAGACAGCTCATGCTTTACTTTTCTGTTTGTGTTAGGTTCACAAACCTTTCATAAATGCCTGAGCCATGCAAGTGTGGTAGGTAAGACTCGTATCACTGTCCTGCAGCCAGCTCTGGGGTGTTTAGCAGTGACTGAAGCACAGTAGAAAGCCAGTATGACTAAAATGGGCTGGAAACTGTAATCAGACTCCAGGGTATCCAGGTGTGAGCAAGAGCCTACTTGGGCAGCACAAGGGATGCAGAGGCTGGTCTCATGGCAAGAAAGCTATGAGACATGCAGTGTGAGGCTGGCAGGAAGGGTTACTTTGTGTGGGGTTTTTTCTCCCCATATAGAGCATGTCTCTAGAGAACAAAGGCCTGGGTTTCTTTCCCTGCCTGGATCAGGTCCTTGCAGAGTGGCAGAGCTCTGCCTTCATGAGTAGGAGAAGTGGACCTGGGCAGAATAAGGCCCCTCTGCAGCAGCAGCCTTGCCTCCCCACATCTGGGTACAACACATAACAGTGAGACAGTGGCAGATTTACTTCAAAGTACAACAAAAGTATCATTTAATCTTTCTGGAGATGCAAATCAGATTTGACATGAGAGTGTCTGTGCTCAAACTGGCTGTGTGTGTTTAGCCAGGACACGCTGAAAGTGTGAAACCATTTTATAACCTGGCCGAGTCGCACCTCTGGTAAAGAAACCCTGTTACCCAGCCGAACACCATGGTGTCGTGGTCCCTTGCACAGCACTTGTTGCTGAGCAGACAGGCTCTACAGAAAAATCTAAACCCAAGATGTAATTCCAGGCATTTTGCATCAACTTTTCCTCTAATTTTGCTGGGAAGGAGTTTTGGCTCAAAGTGTATCCAATCCCAGGCTTCTCACCCTTCACACCTTTCCCATCCATGTAGTCACACTAGACTAGAGGGTTACAATGCATCGAGGATGTTGTCAATTTTGGTGACCAGGTCTTGGCGCTTGTTGGAATGCATCTTCTCATTCTCGATGTATGTGTCCTTCTTGAGCTTGCCAGCCACCAACCGCTCAGCCTCCACTGAGGACTTCAGAACCAGCTCCTTGACTTGGCTATCAAGCTTCTGAATCTCACTTACCTTATAGATAAGAAACAAAGAGAATATTAGAGGAGACCAAACAAATACCTACAGTGAAGGTGGAACAGAAGCTATAGTAAAGCAGGAACAAAAGATTGTCAGTGCCAAGTGGGCATTATCTTGAACCTGCATCCTGAGCCATCTCCTCTCCCTGGCACCACACTGAGGCACATCTTACAAATGAATAATCAAGTCCTGTGTATAAAGGGGCCCATGAGCCACAGTGGCAGCAGACAGGTGCAATAACTATTAGTGTTTAATGACAGATTTTAAAGGCGTCAAGTTAAATCTCAATGACAACAGCTGAAAGCAACAGTTATGATGATGGTGTGGGAGAAACAGGTCTGAAACAGAATGACTCTGAACTACTAACAGATTAAATGTGGCTGTTGCTTGAATGACCCTTAGAGAGTGTCCCTTGGCTGGAGTTAAGTGGCTGTTTCAGGTAAGTGTTGAAATACAGTAGAGGAAGGAAAGGATAGTGGGGATGTGCTCACTGTGCCACAGCTTTCAACATGGTACAGCAAAATACCCCCTAAGGAGCATCACATTACTACAATCCTGTCAGCACCAAATTCACATGTGTGATGAAGTTAAGAGATGAGCGAGATTCTGGTTTGGCTGGTGTCAGTTGTAAAGACAGAATGGATAACATGTTGATAGTTCCAATTTTTCCCTGATGTCACTGTCATGATCTCAGTGAGAAGCACAAGAATTGTGTTACCAAATCATTAACCTGCACAAGAAACAGCATGAGCAGCTGTTTACCAACAGCACTTACAGGGCTGCAAAACCAAGATTATTGCAGAAACAGTAAACGGATCTTCACATCCCCTGGCAGGGATCAAGCCATTTTTAGAGAAAAAGAATCCTCAACAGCCAGGCTGCATAAACTATATCCCAAATTAAAACTCACAGAAAATACTCAAGCCAAGAATAGGAGAGCTTAAAAAACCTAAAAAAAAAATTCAAAATGTCTTACTTTATCACATAAGTCAGAGCCTTCTGTCTTCAGTTTAGACTGCAGAGAGGCTATTTCATTTGTCAGGGCCTTGTGCTCAGTCTCCAAAGACTTTTTGCCACTGTTGAGGGTAGACATGTCCCGTGACTGCTTGTATTTATTCACTGCTTCATCAAAGTGACGGTACAGCCCAAGTCTCTTGTTCACCAGAGTAAGCACTTGCTCTGTGATACAGGCAACCTTCATCCTAGCTTCAGCAGCTGGATCCTGCAAGGGGACAGAAGGGAAGATCAAAGCTGTCCTGTCTTTGACCTGCATCAAGCCATGCTTGCAATTTGCCACAGGACTAGTGCAGAATTTACTTCCCTTTGCAGTTAAATCAACTGACAGTAATTAGGTAAATGTGGCAAGCACCATTCAGCACTTAAGACTTGCCCAATAAAAGCATCACAAAATGTGAAAACACTGCAGAAGGAGAAATTCAGATATCCCTGCTTCCCAAGAAGAAATTTCTTTTGATCTAGCAGGCAAAGTTCTGGTTTAGTTTTAGTGCACCAGTTAAGCTCTGCAGGAACATCAGTGCTCAAGTAGCACAAAAACAGGGCTCCATTTGAGCATCTAGTGAAGTATTCAATCAGCAGGAATGTTCAGTGAATTACTGGTATTAAAAATCCCCAACCGTCAGCTGAGTAAGCCACAAACTCCTCCCACAGGGCTCTTCATCACAGCACACCTTAGTGATAGAGAAATCCAGCCTCACGTAGACAATCACAGTGAAGAATAAGATGTAAAAGGCTCCAACCACCAACAAAGGCTCCTGCAGCATCAAAATTTTGTTGAAGGTGTAATGAACCTAGAAAAGAAGTTTCAAACACTGAGCACTAACCCATATTACTATGGCAGAACTCCTCTCCTCAGGCAGCAGTGGGGCTGACCACACAGCCCAGAAAGCTTTTTAGAACCCAATAGGGGTGTTTTGACTGTGCTGTTGAATTCAGAGGAGGCACAACTGCTCGAGCAAACCATACACAGAGGCCACACTCACCACGATGTCTTGGATGTGCTGCTCCACCAGGTTGCTCTTATGTGCCACAATAACTGGACGTCCAAAAGTGTCCAGGTATGTGTAGTGAAGCTCATCTGAAGCACGACTAATTTCATAGGGGCTGTCCACGTGGATATTCCTGTAGATAAAACCAGACATCACATATGACTACAGCATTTGAGATGATGTAACCTAGGATTCAGCTAGCCATCTGTGACCTCTAGCACAAGGCCAATTACACACTTTAAACACTACTCTGAAAGGAAGCAGAGCCATGTTCCAATGTGTCCTCTACATGCACAGTCACTGTTTTGTTTCCTTGTCCTCAGGCTATTGGAAGAGATCTGGAGGGAGAACTGCCTCCGATGCAGCACTGTCTGTAGTAACAAGCTAGGAGTAATGACACTTACTTGGCACCTTCTGGCAGGACAATCTTGACAGTCAGAGAGTCTGTAACTTGCTCATCAAACACATGGTCGACAAATCTCATTTTCAGGGCATACTGATCACCTAGGAGTGCAGACCAGAGCACAATTACAATTCCTCAGAGAACAAGGAGCTACCTTGAAGCTTGGCTAGTAACAGAAACAAGAGTAGAACTTGGACACGTTGTGCAGCAGGGGGCACCAGCTCACTCAAGTATATTTTTACCAATGGCTACAAAAACCTGAAGGAAGCACAGAAAAAGTGGATTTGCATATTCTAGAAATAATAGCTAGCAACTACTGTTGCTAAGGTGCAGTGTACTGCAGCTTTCATGTCTTCACTGTACAGCAACTACCTTCAACACAGAGAATGTTTCTTATTCCCTTCCCCTGTGCCACCCACCAAGATTATAGAGGTATTCGTAGCTGGGCAGGTTATAGCCGATGATGTAATGGGTTTTCCATCCCCCAAAAAGTGGGAAGCGGGGACGGATCTCCATCTCCACAGAGTCATCCAGGACAAGGAGGTGGCTGGTGGAGATGTTTCCAATTTCATCTCGGTAATAGACATCCTGTGCAGCAGCTGGGAGAATGGTCTGTACAGAGAGAAGCAAGGCAGTGTATCATGCAGGAGTTATTCCCGGTGAAACTGGTAAAACCAATAACGGCTGTTAAGCACTGAGAAACTGCTCTTCCATGTAAGAAATGACAAAACAGCCATTCAGTTGTACCAAGTGGCAAAACTGTGCTATTATAAGCCGCCAGCCACAGAAGTGGTGCCAGCATTAAAATCACTTGGCCTCTAAATTAATGTGCTTTCTCCAGCTCAGTTACGACTATCCCAGGCAGCAAAGGATCTCATCATGCCCACTAGGTCAGCAATTCCCTTTTCCCGCTGCCCTAGCTCACTGAGCTTCCTGGCTTTACACTCAGCAAAATGAGATTTCTGTTTGGCTGCACTACCTCAGAGAATTACAACAATCAATAGTGGAGGCTTCAAGCAGTGAGAAAAGGTTCTGGTTCACATGAAAACACAATACTTTCACATCTGGCTAGCAGAGCCATGGCTTTAACTCTTGACAAGTGCTTTGAGAGCAAGGAACGAATGGGTGAGTTTCCAATTAATACTGTTAAACGTGATGAGGATATGACAGAAGGCAACTCTGAAAGTAAGCAGGTGGGGACAGAATGAATGGCTCTCGCACAGTGGAACAAGGAAATCAGAGCTGTCAGTACCAGGGTTAAGGGTTTTAGAGAGTCTTTAAGATTGAAGGGGTGGGAGCTTTAAAAACAGAACACGCCCTGGTAAATGCAGTGTTTGGCCAACAGATGCAATAAAGGCCATCGCTTCCTAATTCTGCCTCCAAAATCTCCTATTTAGCGTAAGCCTTCTCTGAAAGCAGATCAGAGCCTTAATATTCCCTTATTACTTGGGCACGGCTATCAAAGAAGAGGCAAAGGAAAGTTGGATTTATTTTTTTCCCCTTTAGGGATGTAAAAAAGGGAAAAGCCACCTTTTAAAAAAAAAAAAAAGACCAAACAGTAAAGTGTCAACCTTAAAAGACTTGACAGAAGAAATCCCACTGTCTGGCTGTCTCTGGTAGTCGTATCTGGAGAAAGGCCCTTTCAGCACTGCTCCTGTGTGCTTTAAATCAACCGTCTCTTCAACTGCAATGTTCCCCCAGTGAGACACCTCAATGACTCTGGTCATACTGGTGATTGTCAGGAATGGACTGTTATTTTCATAGTGCACCTTCAGAGTGTCCTAATAGGAAAAAAGATAAACTGTTACAGCTGAAGAGCAACCTCCCCTCACAATTACCTGTCTCCATGTCCCACAGAGAAATGCCTTTGATACACTGTGCAGATGTGAAGCTGAGTGCACAGAAAGGTTGGAGCCACCCCAGCCCAGTTCATACAGGGCATTTGGTACCTGGAGTACACTCACAGGTCACAAACTGCACATCTGATTGAGTTGTAAGAGCGAGGGGGCTAGAGAAGCTGCCTTCCCCACTGCACATACACCCCTGCCAGAATCACACACAAGGCTTAGTCTGCTCTGTGGACACCAAGAAGCAATCACATCTGTTCTAGGAGCACGTGTTCTGTGCCTCCACACATGCTAACTCAGGCTTGAACCAATTCTTACACAAAAGCCTCTGCTTCCCTTCTGAACTTCAGAAACACAAGTGCCATGTTTCAACAATGCTCTGCAGAGCCGCAGCCTCTCTGCACAGACATTTACCTGGCTGTATGGAGGAATGTCCTTGAAGGGGCCATATTCAATTGTGTCTTCAGTACGAGAAGGGTTGCCCAGTTTAGTGTAACTCTCCACATTCCGAGATGCCAGTCTGACCCGGGTTGTTTGGGTCTTGGTGAAGTACGGAGTGTAGAAATAGTGATTTCCTTCAAAGACCACAAACTGCTTCTCACTTTGGGTGATGTGGGTGGGGTACGGCTGTAGGACGTGCGTGAAAACCATTTCAACAGATACACGGACCTTGGCACCTGCTGCCAAGGGAGATGGCAGCTTCACAGAGAAGAATTTTCCACTGAAGGGAAAAAGAGCAGGTAGGTCATGCAAGATTTCCTTTGAGAGAGCAATCAGATTTAATGCCTGCAACATCCCCTGTGGCACACTGTCCTCTCCAGCTCTGAACTTATAAAGTATACTTCAACAGGGTTTTTCCCATTCTTCTCCAGATGACGTTATCTGAATCACAGGAATCATGTGCAAATGTCCAAAGACAAATCAGAAACATCTTAAGCACTTGTTTCCATATTCACAGCTTTTTGCCCACAGGATCTGAAACTAAGGAACAGCCAGAAAACAAGCAAGGTTTTGGACTGAGGTTCTACAGAAAGGATAAGGATTTCATCAAATCTGTAAGGATGTATCAGATGGACTGAGGTGATGACAGCAGTGAAAAGATCTCCAGTCAGGCCTGGCGGCCCAAGTGCAGGATCACATAAAGCCTCCAGATATGTCATAAATTATGGTCTGTTTGGGCAATTTAACAGCTACTGCCCTCTCAAAACCCAGCAGCATGGTGCTTCTGAACTACTTTACATGCACCCCTTACTTCTCAGCTCCAATGGCTCAGAAGGCACCCACCTGCTGTCTTGCAGCGCATGCACAACATCGCCAGCTTGGCAACTGCAAAAGGTACCATCCTCTCTCCCTGAAGCAGGCAACAGCCTGTGCTGGGCTGTGGTATCCAGTGCTTAACAGTACTCCTCACATCACAGACCAAGAGCAATGCTCAGGAACACAGCCAAAGAGCACTTACACTCTCTTTGTAATCACCACTGCCAATCATTTGAGAGCTTAAAAGGGAGCAGTGGGTAAAAGCATGACCACAGCTGTAATATCCCTTAATAAATGAACAGGGTGTTACTTAAGACACTGAGTATAAGAGACTAATCATGGCTGAGCCTCCCTGAAGGCAGGTGAGTTGCATTTAAGAGATTCTCTCCCTTACAGGGCTTTCCCCTCACTAGCAGCCATGGATGTGGATGCCTCAGAGAAGCAGTTATGTGCCGCTGGGATCAACGGAGAGATCTAAAACCACATGTGCTATCTCTGAAGGTGCAAGCTTCTGAGGGAGGGGAAAGACTTCTGCAGGAGCCTCTTGGGCAGCAGGAATTGGGTTTGTCCGCTTGTGTGAACTGTGCTCACTGTTGCTAGCACTCCAGGACACAGCCTAAGTTCTGAGCACATCTTTCCAGGAACAAAAGACTCCAGGTATGTAGCAATAGAATAGTATTTGTACTCTACTGTGAGGACTATAGTGGAACCCGCATGCACTACTCTAGGTGCTGGTCTTACAGAGTGACACTCACCTTTTGCCCTTAACTTTGGTCTCTCTCACTTCCAAGGTGTTCTCCTCCTCTTCCTCACCCTTTACCTGTTCCAAAAAAACCCAAGACTAATCAGTATGCTACTGTTTAAAAGATCTGTCCAGGGCAAACTCCATGCAGTCCCTATATTTTTTTAGGGGGATACTCCCCGGACAGTACAAGCTGATGGGTAACTTTATAAATGGCTTTTTAATTTTTTAAAAATGTTTCTCATTAATACAAGCTGCAGTAGGCCAGAACAAATACTGGAGGTTCGAAAGTCTCTCAAGTTCCCCTCAGCCTGGTTCGCAAGCCAGCGGTCGCTGTAAGTTGTGCAAATGAAGCTGTCAACTGCTTTTCTGGTGTCTCCTTTGTGTTTCACAGAAACTGTACATGGCCAGTAGGCAAACAAAGGGAGGATCAGCACGAGTACTTCTGGGATCAGAAGACCCTCTCACACATCCACCCCGCTGGACCCCCGGCCTGCGAGCACTGCTCTTCCCGGGGGCCGCGCCCGCTCCCCTCACAGCTGTAATCAGCACCTCTCTCGCCTCCCTCTTCGCTTACTGGATCTTCATTCGCCCCCCAACTCTGTCCCGAGTAAGGACTCCAGCCCGCACCCCCACCGCCTGCAAGGCCGCCAGTCACCGGGCGAGGCCGCCTCTCCTGGGCCGCCACGCTGCTGCTACGTGTCCCTGAGGGCGCCGGCGGCTGGGCCGCGGCTCTGTCAGGAGCCGACTCTCGCAGTCTCCGCTCACCTGCACGCCCAGGTAGGCCAGGCGGGGCTCCAGGCCGGGCTCCAGCGCCAAAAGGAAGGTGGACGCGGCCGCGCTGCCCGCCACGTTGGCGAGGCTGAGCTCGGCGGAGACCTTGGCCAGGTGGGTGCTGAGGTCCAGTGAGCGCCGCACCTCCTCCAGCTGCAGGTCGGCGGCGGCGGTCCCGGTGGCCACCAGGCAGAGGAGCAGCCGGCACAGCAGCCCCGCCATGGCCGACACACTCCGCACGGGGAGGGCACAAGATGGCGGCGTCCGCTCTGTACGGAGAGGGCACAAGATGGCGGCGCCCACTGGGGCAGGAGGATCACTATGGCGGCGCCCTGCGGCGCTTGAGGCCCTCCCTCACCGACTGCGGGGTGAGGCGACCGTGCAAGTGCCTGAGGGTAGAGGGTGGGCCTCTATAGCCGGAGCTGGGCGCTTTCCGGCGCTTCGTGTGGCTAAAACATCGAACCTGGTGGTAGTCCCCGGGGTGGGATGGCACTGAACACTGAAATTTTGCACTGTGAAGACGTGGAACCTAATGCTTTGGATTTCTTTCCTGAATTAATGAGCCACAAATCGAGACGGTTAGGGCCCTTTTGTAGCACAGGGGTTGCTGTGGAAGATGAGGCTTAATACAAGTAGATTTAAAGATTAATCCAAATCTGCTAAAAACCACTGATACGTGACAGCTCAACGGTGCTGGAGCAGAAGTGGTGCAGCAGCTGGGGCACAGAACCAGTTGTGAACTCACTTCAGCCAAGAGCTGGAGAGAGGAAAATGTTCGTGATTTAGCATATGAGGGGGAAGAGGTGATTGACACTTTATTCCCCGACATCTAAAGTAGATATAAACAACGAATGGATGCTGTCTGCCTCGATTGCCGGAGCAGGGCCTTTGCCATGCGGTGTCCCATGTTTGCATAAATGTGATCCGGAACTCAACCTTTCTTTAAGATCCTAGTATGACTCACAAAGATAATTCTTTGAATTTGCCTCAGATTGCCAAGTTTTGGAAGGGGATTTCCTAAACATTGTCAGTTTGGATTGGGAGTCAACAGCCCCCTGGCAAAGGCTAAATAAAATGGGCTGTCTCATGGGTGCTCTGTTCAAAAAAAAAAAAAAAATTAGCTTGTAACTGGCCTTCCTTTTCTCCCCATCCTGCCACATCAATTCCTGTCATGAAAATTTTCTTGGCAAATGACTTCACTTTCCCTTTGATTTATTTAGGCACCAGACCTGTGAGTTTGGTAGCTGGCCCCAGTGGCACATCCTAGTGCAGGTGGGTAGCTTTGTCACCATGTTTTGGGTGACACAAGGCTATCTTCCAGCAGCACAGCAGGAGATGGCTGCAGGGGTGGCTGTCCACCTCCTCAGCTTTCTGTTTCCAGCTAGGGAAATGTTCCAGGTACCTCTGCTCTCCAGGAAAGGCATGTGTATCTTGGCTCTCTTCACCAAAGAGCTGGGCCTTAGGGCCCTGGAACTGGGTAGATTCAACAGCCATGAAGCATTGAGGGCCTGTATGGAACAGGTGGCTCTAGTTTAAAACTGGCCAGCAGTGCTGTGTCTGGGGGATCCCTCCAGTTGTCCAGGTTGGTTTTGCTGTGGAATGTTCCTCTGCTACATGTGGCTGTCACTGTTTTTCCTTCAACATCACCCTGTATGTCACAGGGAATAAATGAACTCCAGGCTGTGACTTTCTTTAATAACATATGCAGCTTCATCTCTTGTTTGCCCTCTTTCCCTCAGGGTAATTTCTCCTGGCAAAGGGAATGAAAAATAAATAAATGCACATTCCCCTTGTGTCTGGAGATAACTGGGCTTCAATCAGTACATCCCAGGCCAAAGGGTGCTCTCTGCTGGGTTCCGCCTGGAGCCTGCATGTGACCTTGCTGGCAAATGCAGAAGTTTCAACATTTGACCCATCCCAGACCCTGATGAGCTTAGAATTGAGCTGTTACACGCTAACCCCATGTTCAGATCCATTTCTAATTGTAATAATTGAGTCATGCTGAGCTTAAGCAGCGTCTGTTCCAAGACTTCAGCCCTACCATGTAGACTAAATTTATCTTTGGGTTGAGAAGCTGCTACCTTTAGGCTTCTTGCTTTGAGGATGAATTTGGCTCTGCCTGTGCCTCTCACTGCTGCCATGCATTTTGTGTAGACTGATGTGCATTGTGTAGCTTGTGGCGAACAGATGCACAATGGTGCCAGGCTGTCGTCCCTTTGTGCGTGGGTCCTGTTAACAGCTGGCATGGGGATAGTAGGGCCTGGTTTTGATGGCTGGAATAGCTCATCAGCAGTGTTTGAGCAGGGAGAGGCTGCTTTTGAAAGTGAGCAGCATATTGGCACCTGTGCCAGCTGCTGCCTCCTGATTGTCTCAGGTTATGGTACCTGTGTGTGAATCAGGCCACCCAGGGCCAGTGCCAAGCAGCAGTGGGAACTAGGAGTCCAGAGCCACTTATTTTTCTCTCCTTGAGTGTGTATTTTTAATTTAATTTAATTAAAAGAATGAGAAAGATTACCAGACCTCACTGCCATCCAGCCAGTAGAGTAATGCCCCAGCTCCAGTGGTTCACAATGGGGAGACATGGAATACACAGGGACACCAAGCAGCAAGAGAGGAACAGCCACAGTAGAGTCAGTGCTAGTCTAGCTGTCAGCCAGGGCTGAGGGATGAGAGCAGTGTAATAAATGCCTCTGTAGGATAAGCCATAGACAGACCTACACCCCAGGAAAAAAACAATGCTATTCTGTTTTTACAGGGCCAATGCCAATCTCAGAGCTGTGTCATCTGTCAGAGCAATTTGTTCTCAAGGCAGAAAGGAGTTGATTTCCTGAAGGAGCAGGTTGTCTGTGACCACAGGAGCACACTGAAGCCAGTAGCAGCAGTCAAACAGTCAAACATCCTAGTATGGTGTTCATAGGACCTTCTACCAGGAATATGCAGGGACCATGTCTGAGTGGGTTCTTAAGCCCTCCCATCAACTGGCCTTATCTCCTGTACTCTGCTTCTGAGCTAATGATGCTTATAGGCGCAGTGATTGCATCCTGCTCAATATGGATTCAGGGGACAGATAACAGTACAACAGCCAAGGGCTGACTTAAGCAATAAGCTCAAGTTAAGTTTGTTATGTAGCTTTGACTATGAGTCAGTCTTCTTACCTCCATAAATAGTGGTCAGCAAAAAGATCCCTTGGAGCTCTCCTAAATGACAACTGGCTGCCAGGACCTCCCCTTGACCAGGAAACCCTGAGGGATTCCTTGCCACAGTAGATCCTCGATAAGTGACTAATAACTGCAAACACGTTGCATTTTAAGGTAAGGACATTTTAAAGACTGTGTACACAGAGTATTTTAAATGGGAAAGTCACTTGACAGCTTTGTCTGACCCTGTCCTGCATGCAGTGATTAATCCAGTTTACCTTGCCATCAAATGTTGTTTAAAAGTCATATTTACCAGTCAAACTTTGTTAAAACACTGTTTTGTAACAATAATCATATTGTGACTTCTCTCTTGTGAGTGAAGAGCATAAATCCATTCGCAACACCATGATATAATAATGTGTTGCCTTCTGAAGAGCCTGGGTCAGGATATATTAGACAAGGCTGTGCCTGTGTAACACGAGTTATCCTTAGCTTGCAGATTTTAGTCCAAACCTAACAGCCCAGAAAACACAGGCACATGGCTGTTTGATGACCGAGATAAAACTCAATGCTTCAGATGTTATTGGTTTTCACTGTTTAATCCGGCCCATGTAAAATCAAGGCAGAGGGCACTTTGCTCTCTGTATTTGATACCAGATGATGTCTTTTAGTTCCCAACTATGAAAGCAGAGGTACGGCCTCGTTGAGTGATGGCAGGGTTTACTTGGCCTTGCTAAAGACCTCGAAAAGCAGCTGGAAAAAGAAGTAATGTTGCAGTTTCATTATTTTTACAACCTCATTTTTCAGCTAGTCAGCACAACTTATGCTGAACCTCTGCAAAGCAAAACACACTGTAATGCTTGCATGGGGGCTCACCTGTGGTTTCCATGGAGCAGGGCTGGTTAGGGCTCAGCTACTGGAAATGTGTTCTTTCATCCAAAGACAGCATTAACACAGCACTGTCTGCTCAGGAGCTTCTCCTCTGGGGTTTCTTCTAGGTACTTCATAAATCTGCAATAGTCCTCCCTTACAACGTTCACTTTTCTTTAAAAGAACTTCTTCCTGGGTTTAGTAAGTATCTGTTTTCCTTCGCACTTTAGAGCATGAGAGTCAAAAAAAACTAATAGAGACTAAAACTGCTGTCTATGCACAGCAGTTGTATGAAGCATGGTGACACACACAGGAAAACCGATTGGAAGAAAGTGTGAAAGTGTCCATGAGTCTTCAGAGGGGTGAGACTACTGTGTGACAGGTAGGGGAAAAAAATGCAGCAAGGGGAATACTTCATCACTATAAAAAATACTTCTAACTATGTTTGTAAAGCTTAGTAGAAACATAGCTGAAATATCCATGGGCAGGCACTATGGGCTGCTGATGGAAGAAATCGGCTACATGTTTGCAGTTAAATGTTTTGGATGGGTCTAGACTTTGTTACAGGATCCAAGCATGCTTTAGGTACAAGGAACAATGCTGTTTAACTGTATCAGACAATCAGGTTGTGATCAGAGCTGCCCCTCGAGTGCTTCACAGTGCAGACAGGATCTGGGTGCTCCACTTGCTTCAAACCAATCCTGTCCACATTGCACAGCAGCTTGAAAATCATACAATCATAGGGACCTGTAAAGGTCATCTAATCCAACCCCACTGCAACATGCAGGGACATCTCTAACTGGAACACATTACCCAACACGCCATCAAGCTTGACCTTGAACGTCTCCAGGGTCAGGGCCTCCACCACCTCCCTAGGCAGCCTGTTCCAGTGATCCCCCACCCTCAGATTAAAGAACCTTTTCCCAATATCCAGCCTAAATCTACTATTTTCCAGCTTAAAAAACATGACCCTGCATCCTATCGTTCCCTGCCCTTGTGAACAGTCTTCTTCAGCAGCCTTATAGGTCCCTTTCAGCCTTTGGAAGTTTGCCATAAGGAAAAGGCCTTTGGCAGATTGGTGTCTGCAAACATAGTGATGGCTAAAGCGTAGCAATGTAACACGAATTATAGTTTAAGGACTATATACATTGTTAAGAAACATATACTGTATATATTTATAAAATATATAAATATAAATATATAAATAATTATATAATAGTTATAAAATATATATTTTTACATATAGTTTATATAGTTAAGAACTATATAATGTATAACTTAAGAATAATTTTCAATTATAGTTTAAGTACAAGGGAACCTGCAGAGGAGGAAGTTGGGGGTCCCAGCAATGGACACAGAGGGGTGATGTTGTCTCCTGGGGCAACAGCTGTGGTTACACCCTTGTGCTGCAGACAGCTCTGTCCAGCTCCTCGTGCCACACCTCTGTGCGCCACTCGGTTGCCCCAGAGCTACAACGTCGCAGGGCCTATGGTGGAGACAACATGAGGAGGGTGTTTTTCTCCCCAAATGCCGCGGCACCTCCCGGGCCCCAAGGCAGGACCACCCGTGCGGCTACTGCTGCCCTCGGCCGCCAGGGGGCGCCGCAGCGCCGGGGGAGCGCCGAGGAGGCGGGGCGAAGAGCGCCCGGCGAGGCCCCCAGGGTGGGCGGGTGCCCTGGGTAAGCAGCACAGGGCGGTTACAGTCTCGGGACCATCGTCTGCCCCCAGTATACTGAAGGATTCCTCGCTGGCTTCTCTCGGTTACTGTTAACGGAGCTCGTTGTCTTTGTTTTGGGGGGCGGAAGGCGCTGGCTGGAAGCCCGTTGCTCATGTGGTGTTTTAAATCTGGGTTTTAAAGCCTCAGGGTCTTCCACAGTGGAAAGTTGAGGATCCCACTAACAGCAGCAAAAGGAGGTCATTTCCAGGTTGGCAGCTCATGCTGTGCTTCTGCTTCCTGCAGGAGCCTGTTTGAGTGCTGTGAGTTGATGCACGTTTCTCACCAGGTTAGTTTGCAGCCCACCGGCGGGGACTTCCTCGCATGGTGTTCTGCAAAGTGCCAGCTGGGATTTACATTTCTGACCGAAGCCCGGCTGTTCCTGGACCTCGGGCTTGTTTGTACACGGCAGAGCGAAGTATCCCCTTCCCCAGATGCAATCCCATGGTGATTCCTTCTCACCACAAGCTGTTTGATGTATGACCCAAAAAGAGGGACTAAACCCCTGTGAATAGCATTGAGCTGCGGCAATAAATGCAAGCACTCTCTCCTGGTAAGAAAAACACAGATGATCCAGGGAAAAAAGAAATTTGAGGATAGAGATAATTTCTTATTCATTTTGTAACTGGTGGGCATCGGGCTCCTCACATACCACTGTCTCACCTGCCTAATGCAGTGTTTGCACTGGTTTTTCCTGAGTCACAGGTTTTGCTCAGTGAACTGATCCACTCCAGCAGAAATGCTGGCAGGCAGTGAAGTTCATAACCACATGCATGTCACCCAGACAGCAGCTCAAAGGTAGCCTCAGCCTCTGTATACCAACTAGACAGCCCCAGTTTTGATGTTGGGGTGACCCCTGTGTCTGAAGCAATTTGAGAGAGGGCAGGAGTGCAAATTGGGTAGAGCAGCTGTTCCTCAGGCTGGCATTGTACTGGAGTAGATGGGATGAAGCATCTTTTGTAGCCTGATTGCTGTGAGGTTAGCCGAGGTCTTCACTGAAGGAGACTACCCAGAGAATTCCTAAAGTAAGAGGTGCTGTTCTCTGTTTGCCAGAAATTCAGGCTGGGATATGGAGCCAGTCCTGAGTGCTACAACAGAGTAAGTGAAGATTTAACACCCACCTACAACCATTTTCATGTTGAGCTATTGTGCTTTGCAGGGCATACCTTCAGTTTGGTGGCTCAGGGATTTGCAAACACTGAGTCATAACTCCCATGGGTCAAAAATGCAGCTGCTGAGGCACCAGGCGTTGACAAGCGTTGTCCAAGATAAAAGCAAAGCAAACCGCACTGCCCACACACCCTTATCCTTCAAGGCTGAGTATCTTTGTCACCCTCTTCAAAAACATGCACTCAAAATCATACAGGCTTCTTGTGGTTGCTATTGATACGGAGTTTGCTTCTCCTTTTAGAGCAGATGAGGGGATTATGAAAATCTGTGACTTGAAAGAGTTGAGGCAGATAGAGCTGAAGCTAATTTAAAGCTCCTTGTGTTTGCACAGAAGTGGTTGGCATCTGAGGAGGGAATTGCCCTGCACAATGTGTCCATGGCCTTCCCAGGGAAGGTCCTAGCAGAGCTCCCTGGGCCTCTGCAGACAGCCTCTGACCCTTCACATCCAGGATGGACCTGCAGATCCTGGAGAGCACGCATGCATGCAGTCAGATTGTTCCTGCCATGGAATGCTGTCTTAGTGGCATCTTTTGTCACTGACTCACTGCTGAGGATAGAGTTACGTGTGAGTCACCTGTCCCATAAAAGTGTCCCACTCTCAGTGGTTACGTGGCACCAGGCTCCCATCCTGTGACACACTGTGGGTACAACACATGGCCACCTTTGCCAAAAAACACCTGGCTGCAGAGCTCATATGGCTAGTCCACGTCATTGGTAATGCCCTGTGCAGAGAGGAGTGGTGGTACACAACCCGTGGCTCCATGTGCTACCAGCCATTGGTCTCTCCTGCCTGTCCCCATTGCTTCAAAGGCACTGGTGTCATGAGCTGGAGTTCTCAGGCACACCAGACTTTCCCCATAAAGACTTCAGAGCTTGGTAAGTAACAGTTTGCGGACCCTACTGTTTTGGTAACACTCTGCACTAAGAAAACCTCTATTGCTGAGAAAAGGCCAGTTCTGCAAAGGGCCATGCATGCAGTTCTGTACTGGCTGTGAGCACCTCTCTCTGTTCCTATTTTTATACCATTCCTACGGTTTAAGAAATGTTTCAAAACTGTCAGTATTTAAGGGACACAGATCTGATAAAGTAACTGACTCACTCTGGCCTCAGGGAAGTTACTTCACTCTCTGGATCATCTTCTCCACTTGATTACTGAGAACAATCATAGGGAATTATTATCCTCCAACGCAGCTGTAAAAAAATAATTAACTGGTATTTAGCACCATCTGTTAAAGAGAGGAGGTGTTGATGGAGAACCACTGTAGGTGGAGGCCAGTCCTGCAGGGGACTCCGGTGATTGTCCCTATTTGTGACAACTTTACAGTCATAGAGGGTGTGTAGGCACCTCTCTGCCCCTGAGCCCATGGACTGTCTAAATCTGAACCATCAAAACCCTCCTTTACCCCATGATACTTGAACTTCTTATGGGCTATGGTTTCCACCAGTCCAGGCTCCAGGTAACTACAATGGTGCCAAAAGGATAATAAGCACAAGCTGTGTGGTGCTCACCTTACAGCATAGTCCAGCAGCATGTGGCTATTTCTCCCTGCCTTCTTGCCTGGGTCAGCAAGAAGGCACTCCTGTGAGGGGATGTGTCTGTGCCTACCATGTTGTCCATCCTCTGCAGGAGTTTGTGACACAAAGGCAGAGCAAGGGAGGGATTTCTACTATCACATCTTGGAGAGTATCTAAGGTATCTAAGAGAAGGTGCCAGCACTGCCACTTCCCAGTGTCAAAGGGATCACAACTGTGTTGTGACTCTTGCTGCTGAGCAGGAGAAGTGTTAGAGAAGTCTCAAGCCATTTATTTTAGCTGGTTTTGTGTACTTTGTCTGGTAAAAGAGGCCATGGCACAATCAGGCTTTATACCACTGCAGCTCAGCTCCCACCAATTGACTGTGTGGGTCTCAGCTTTGACTGCTGCATTTAGACCCTTTATCAGCACTTTGTTTTTTAAGATATTTAACCTCCAGCAGCTGCATTTTATCAGCGAGTACAGATGTTGGTAATCCCTTGCACTAAATGCAATGTCCTCTGCACTTCAGCAGAAGCTCAGATTGGAGATCTGTGATGAGATAACATGATTGCAGTTGCTTTGTATGGTTTGTATCTGGTGATCAAGTCTTGTACAGAGCTAGCTTTTTGCTTTGATGTGTTGCTGCTGTATGACTTAGAAATCAGCTGAGGATTGCAGAGGTGAAAGCATTAGTAGCTTACCAGAACCCTGTTTGTACTGCAGGCACCGATTAGAGAAGTGAGCAGGCAAAACATTTCAGCTGTACTCCTGTCAGTACAAATGCATGTGGTCATGCAGTAGCAGATTTCTAATGAACAAAATGCCAGCAGAAGCAGATAAATAAAAGGGTGACAATGCTTGGAGTTCAAAAGCAAATATATTGTGTGTTTACTGTATTTTAGTTCCCCTTTCTTTTAATTTTAGTAAGTCAGATGAGTATAACGATAATTTGAGGAAGCTGATCTGGAAAGCCAAAGGTTACAAGAGGAAAGCATTGCACAGCTACTTGGGAGATGACAGCTATACACAGGGATCTCTGTTTTTACTGAGCAGTACAGCCACTGTGGGCTGGTGCTGTATCTTTCTAGGCACAAAGAAGGATCCCAGGACTGTGCCCAGTGATGAGGAGGAGGGACTGCAGTACTCCAAAGAGCTGCAACATGGTGAATAAGAATCAGGAATGAGGAGGCTCTCTCAAAGCTTTTAATATCTCAGATGGTGGTAGCTGTGTGTCCATGGAAGAGGGTGAAGGTATTAGGCACTGTGGGGAATGTCAGGCATTCACAGCTTATATCAAAGACTTGTAGGTACTACAACTAAGGTTGATGTGCTCCCAGGACCTCTTTTCAGGTCCTTCCAAAAATCAGCAACCAGGTGTTTCTGTACCCTGGCTATTTCTGTTCACTCTGCCATCCTATGGACTAAACAGAAAAAAGGAGATTCCCATTCAGTCCAAGGACAAAAGCAAAGAGATGGTGTAAGACATAGCATGTTTTATTGCCTCTAACTGGAACAGGAAGATTAGTAAATAGAGACCAGAAATCACAAAGGAAAGAAAATAAAAGTTGGAGGCATTCTTATGTCCTGGTTTAGAGTGATGAGTGCCTGAAATAGATTGAGGTTTCTGCGCTGGTAAACGTCTTTAGACTTGTCACTGTAATGATCAAGTAATGGCTGAATAAAGTTAATTTTCTGACAACATGCAGAGTGTAAATATGGATTTCTCCAGTATCACCAGGGTGGTCATTACCCTGCAGATTAAGGTGCCAGAGCCACTCCAATTTTACCTGCCTGCAGTATGTATCCTAGGAACTGCCTGATCAATACCTGGAATGTATCTTAAAATAGTATTTTACTTCTTCCCATTATCCTGACAAACACTGTCACCGCTACTTCACTGCGGATCACAGCTGCAAATAAAAAGGTTCCAAAGAACACATCCATAAATGTTGTCCCTAACCTATATTTCTGATAGCATCAAGTGGGAAGACTTCTCCAGCCCTTTCCTTCTCAGTCCCCTGAGGGCAGGTCCGTGGCTAGTGGCTGGCAGCAGTAGCCTTGGGTTGCCTGTCTGCTAGGCACAGACAGTGCTGCAAAGCAAGGGCAGCATTAGGTGTGATGCCAGGCCGCAGGGGAGGCCAAGCGCTCCCTACCCACACCTGCTAGGTGGTGTGGAGGCAGCCACTGGCACCCTCTGCAGTCCCGGTGTTTCCCCGACAGCTCCCGCTTGCATCTGGAAACGCCGGACACCACGGCCTCTGCGGCTTCGCGGCACCAAGATGGCGGCGCGGAGGCATCTGTCACGTGATCCGCGTCACCGCCTCCCGCCCCGCTGGCTGCCGTGTTGATGTCAGGGACGGCGGGTGGGCCCCGTGACCGGAAGTTGCCGGAGGGAGGCGGAAGTGAAAGCGGGGAGGCGGCCGGGGCCCATTAAAGCCGACCGAGGCGAGCGGGGGGTGGCAGCGAGTCTTGGGAGGCCTCGCGGCACACGGACTGGGTGAACCCCCTCCACACACGCACCAGGTGAGGCTCGCGGAGCCGGGCCCTTTCCCTGGGGCTGAGGGGTGGTGGCTCCGCCCCAGCCGCCGGACTCACTGGGTGGGGGGGAGCCGTTCGAAGCCCTTTCTGAGGCCGATGGGTGGGTAGGGGTTGTCCAGGCCACTCAGCAGCGGGTGGGGGTGGAGTGGAGACGCTGCTTTCATGCTTCTCCTGGCGGACCCTGCATCCGGGGCCTGCCTTGCCGGAGAAGGGCAAGTTTGCCTGCCCCGTGGCAGGGTGAGGGGCTGCCAGCTGTCGAGCTCTGTGGAGCCGGGGCCGGCCTGCCGCTTCCCACGAACAATAGAGTTGGGCTGTGGAGGCTTCCCCGGGAAGCGGCTCCTGTTCGGAGACCGGCAGGCCGCTTCCGAGTGCGTGTTTCTCGAGGCCTTTGTTGGATTGTTAGAGCCTCCTCTCTTGGAAGGCTTCAACAGGCCCGATGTGGCACCTCCGAGGGAGGAGGCTGCATTGTCTGACATGTGCTGCTGTTGGAGCTTCTTCTCAAAGCGTGCAGAGGCTTTGGAGAGCAGCTGGTGGCCCAGTGTGGCCTGAACGCTGCTGTTTGGGGAATCGCTGGGCTGAGGTGGTGAAATGCTGCTTGGGGTCGTCCGTGGGTATAACTTTTAAGGTGATCAAGCTGCTTTGGGAGCAATTAACGTGACAAAACAGGCGGCTGAAGAGATTGGCGGTTATTGCGAAAGTAGTTCTCAGCATGTGTAGAGCCTGAGTCAGTTCAAAGAAGTATTAGAGTGGATGTTAAAAGTGCTTTTGGTTGTGAGTGTATAATAAGGTAAATTAAATCATATGTTACCAGTCCTCAGGTATATAGAGACTAATAAAGATGGAAATACCTAATTGTTGTTAAGACAACTGCACTGTGCTCCCAGGGAATAGAGGTGTTATTTTGCTAGTAAAACAGCTGTAAAAAGGCTGGCCTAATCTGAAGTAAGATGGGCAACCACAGCATCAAAATGAGTGTGTCTAACCCAGAAACTCAAACCCCTTTGAGTCAAAGCTGGGTTTCACAGTATTATATCTCTGAAAACTAAGAATACTTCCTATTAGGCAGAGCTGATGTGATGTGTGCAAGCTTTTTATACATAAACAGGGAACATGTGACAGAAAAAAGTCCTCCCAACTGTAAGCAAGCACTTCTTTAACAATTGCCATTGTAGGAGCTTTAAAACGTCCAGTACTTGCCTGTGGTTGCCCAGCCCTGGTCCTTGCCTAGTACCCTGTTGGAGTTTGGACTGGGGCAAGTGGAGAGTTGGTTTTTCTCTTTCAAAGACACAGCACAGAAATTGGCTGGTTGTGACTTAAACTTACTCTGTGCATGACATGTCCATAGGCCATGTCTGTACAACAAAGTATGGTAGAAGCTACAGCCTTGTGGTGCTTCCAGTGGAGCCAGACTGCTCGAGTTCCATGTACCCTGTTCTCTCATAGCTGTACTTGAGGTTAAAGTGGGTGGAGTAATTTGAATATTCCTTGTTAAATAATCAAGGCTTCCTTGCTGTACTTAAAAACAAGTATACTTGTCTTTTCCCCCCCCTCCCCCTTGTGACTCTCAACAGCTGACTGAACACATGACTTTCCCTCCATGAGCTAATGAGTAGATCCACCATGCCTGGCCTGAGTCCTCAAAATCCAAAGCAGCTCTAATAATTGTTGCTTTCAAATGTTGCCCTTTTTTTGTGTGCTATTATGTTAATACTCTTGGTGCAGAAAAGCTGTAAGATTGGGTTAATCTGACCCTTCAATAAGAAAAGAATTTATAATACAATAGCAGTTTCTTACTCTCCTGAACTGCGGTGAGAAGTATAGCTGATAAGATGCAAAGCAGTAGCTATGTTGAACTTCCCTGTTGAACTTCCCCCCTGTTGAGCAGGGGTCTCTGCTCTTTTAAGAGTTGTTCCTTTTAAAAGACAAAGGTGCCAAGTTAAGAACTTAAAGAACTGTGATGCAGAGACTAGAGTTACCAGGATCCTCACCCTCCTACCAGAGCCAGTGATTTAAACTCTGAGTAGCACAGACATATTACAGTATTGATGAGTCCTTAACTGAAAGTGGAAAGTGTACAAGCTTAGCTCTAGGCTCTCTTGTGAGATCACCTAGGAAAGGTACCAGCTTGTTTGATGTACTACCCAAGATGGGTGCCTGTAGCCAAGAGGACTATCAGATTCAGTTTTAAAGCTCCTGTTTTAAGATTCTTATGTTGGAAGGTTGTGTGAATTACCTGTTGGAGCAAATCTCTGGCAGAACGTGTCCTTGAGGAAACATGGCAGTTACGATGAGACCATCTGTGCAAAGCTATAAATAGCTTTGTCTCTAACATGTATGGGATTTTGGTCTGACTTCTCCGTGAAAATGAGACTGTTTTATGCAGAACTTAGCATTTAACTGTAAACAAAATTGCTTATGCTTGATTAGGGTGCATTTTAAAATGGTGCATGGTGAGATGGGTGTCTGGCAAGCCCTGGTATGGGAGTAAGGGCTGTGGAATAGGGCACTTGAGTGTTTGCATTCTTCTAAATGGCTGGATGTGTGGGCTTCACAGACACTTAACTGATAGCTGGCCCTGATGTTGTAGTTTCTTCAGTAACTGAAGTAAACTGAGTATTTGATAAACAAGTACAGAACTCTCACTGTGTATGGTGCCAGTATTGCCTAATGTCCTCTGTGCCTCTCCTGTCCTGTGACCCTAACTGCTCTTGAGCTCTTATTACTAGAGCCTGATGGGCCTGAGAGTCCCTTGCAGAACTATGGAGTGATTTTAAAGCTTGTTGCCTTGTTGGAAGGAAGTCCAGATAAGACTGGAGTTGGCTGGGTGCTTGTATGTTGCTTGTCTGACAGCAGTCCTAAATCCTTCAGATGCTGAAGTATTTCATCCTAGCAGATCATTGTTTTGATAATAACAGATTAATTGCCTGAGGAGCTGGTGTTTAGTTGGCTTTCCCCTGCAGCTTCCTATGGTGATCTCTTGTGGTTGCTGTTATAACAGTATGCCTTCAGGAATACTTAAGTTGTGACAGACCACGAGGATAAAAGGGTCGCTCTCTGTGGTGACAACCCAAACATGAGCTCTCAAAACTGAATTAGGTATGGGTAATTAATTGAATGATAGTTAATATACCACTTTCAGTTCTGCAGTTAGCTGCTCTGCCAAAGATCGTATTTCCCTTTAAATGCCCCTAGAATAAAACTTCCAAATGAGTGCTCAAGGTCAGTCACTCCACTTGTGCAGTTCTGAAATAGCAGGCAGTGAAGGGATACCCCTCTATCACATGGTTACATTCTGACTTCTAGTGTGCTTGTTGCTTTTGTGGGGATGCAGCACTCTCCCAGTGTGTTGCTGCATTTTCTGCTCAGTGGAGAGCTGCTGTGGTGATGTCATTGTTGCTGTTAGCGCGGTTCCTACAAGACTGCTCCTCCTCTCCTCTTCCCAGTGCCAGCAATGAGCGCTCCAACCATGGGGGAAGCTGTGTCAACACTGCTGTTGCTAACTCATGGTCAGTGATGAGGGAAAGAAGCAAATTTATCAAGGCCACTGAAGTGTATTGATTTACAGCCAATTTCAGATAGCCTTGACTTCTGGTAGGGAACCTATTCTTGAGACCATGTCTGTTTTCACAGGGCAGTGAAACTTCAGCAGGGCTGCATTGGCTTTGAAATGGGATTGAAGTGTAAACTTGTGGCACTGATTCCTATTGGTGTAATTTAGGCACTTGATGTAGTGATTTGCTCTTGCCTCTCCCTAATCACTTACAGATACCTTCTGTTAGACAAAATACTAACTTCATGAGTTTCATGCAGAAATTTCTAAAAGAAACAGCACATCTGTATTTTATCAATTAAAATTGTAAATCATGAAAGTTGGAAGAGACCTCCAAGATCAAGTCCAACTGTCAGTCCAGCACCACTGTATCCACTAAACTTTGTGTGCAAGTGTCAGATCTGCAATTTTTTTAACATTGCTGGGGATGGTGACTGCCCTGGACAGCCTGTTCCAGTACCTGACTGTTCCTTTAGTGAAGATTTTCCTGATGTCCAGTCTAAACCTCACCTGGCATGACTTGAGGCTATTCCTCTTAGCCTGTCACTGGTGACCTGGGAGAAAAGACTGGCCCTCACTCCTTTTGAATAGTTATAGAAGACAAGTTGGACTAGTTCAGTGGTGGGCAAAAGTGAAGGCAGACAGCTGGAGCTGTGTTCTGAGGCTACCTGGCTGCAGTACCTGGACCTGCTACCTGGAGGACCTGGACTTACCAGTTTATCTAACAAATCTCTGCTGAACCCTTGATGTCTCTCAGGCTGAGAAGCAATGTGCTCTTAAGTTACTTACTTGGTCCCCTGCTTGGTCCTTAGCTCCCTCAAGTAGGCTGAGTCACTTGGCTCTGTAGCTCTCGGCTCGCAGACGTGGATAATGATATCCAAAGTCCAAACTGGCACTGTGGTAACACTGCAAGCAGGAGTGGTGAGATGGTTATAACGGAGGCATGCCTAGGCCTGATCTTTCCCTGCCCCCAAGAAGATGCAGCTTACCAGCACTGCTCTCAGTCTCACCGTGCAAGTTACTTCAGTGGGGTGTTTTTCTTTAGTGGAGCTTTGTCAAGGATGTAACTGAGCTGGTGAGGTATTAATGCAAGCTCTTTTCAAGAGGTATGAGTATGAAGTAGTCTGAAAAATAACCCCTAGAATCTCCACAGTAGGGATTCCTTGTTAAGCACTGACTCAGCTGTCATGGCCAGCTACCTACTACACTCCCATTGTGGGTATTATACTGAAATACTTGTCCTTCCTGCTCTGCAGACTGTATTAGCATTGTAAGAGGTACTGAGTGTGTGTAGGATCGGGAGTTCTGCTTGCAGATCAGGGTTTAGTTCTTAGATTGCAACCTGTCCCTAGAGGAAGTCTCCTCTCTAGAAGGCTTGTTATGGATAACAGAACCTTCTGGAATAGATGTACAGGAATAAGTTTTTTGACATTAGCATTGGTCTTGTATTTCTTGACATATGTGTGTCAGGCAGGAGGATCGCACATCACTATTTGTCCTGTCCCTTCTTTCAAGTTCCTGGTACTAGAGACTGTTAACTTTTGCATCTCAATCTCAGGTGTAAGTTACAGGGATCAGCAGGCCTTCTGAGGGCCACCATTTGACTTGAAGGGCTAAACATTGGTCAAAGTCTCCCTTCAGTCAATTGTTTCCTGCCCAGCCTTTACAAGCTGGTGGCAGCTAGCAGCTAGGAGTAGATAAACAAGGCTTGTTTACCACTGACAAGCTCTGAGATCTGGGATTTGCTTACCACTGTAAAGGTTATCTGTCACCTCCTATTTGTGTTTCTGAAACTGAAAGCATAACAGGAATGTGTGAAACATTTGGAAGCTGCAGACAAAGCTAGAAATCTGAGTATTTGGAGACTACTTTTAGATAACGAAGATCTAACAACTTCACTGCTTCTCAGTGGCCTGACCAACTAGCAGTGTTTTGAATTTGTCAGCCTTAACTTCTGGACACGAAGATTAAAATGCAGCTGCCCCAGCAAAGTGTTTGAGTTACAGAAAGTAGTAGGGTCAGTGGGATGGCCTGATGTGGGAACTGTCTTGGGCTGTTGGTATAGACCAAGCTGGCTCTACTGGTTGGATGGCAGTGTGCCAGAGAGCTGATGGACATGCCTGTATAAACCAGGCTGTGTGGGCACTTTAGCTGTGTTCCAGTTAGTAATGTCAGGTTTGTCTTGCTTGATTTGGAAGCTCTCCATAAAGGAGGCTGTTCTGGTAGGGCATGGCAATATGGGAGCTATACTGGTATAGCTGAAATTCTTTGTGTAGGCAAGGCCCTTAGTCAAGACACATGGCTTGTTGCCTAGTGTCTCCCAGCAGCCAGCAGTGTGCTCAGCTCTCCTCCCACATCCTGAGATTGTCTCCCCTAGGGCAGAATAGGGGAAGTTGAGCTTGCTCTGATAAAGGGGGAAGGGTGTTAAAGTAAGCATGCCTGTTCTTGCAACAGCTCAATCCTTGGGGAAAGTTGACTTGGGACTACCTGAAATCCTTTGGGACTTAACGGGAATGGCTTCCTCCTGGAAGGTAGGGGCACAGCAATACCAATTCCTGAATGACAATGTAACTTGAGACTCTAAAGGAGAAGTAGCTGAAGATTTACAGATACTTGCTGCCAGCCAGTTATGGCTCTGAACATAGAATCATTAGGGATCTGCTCTTCCCTGGGAGAAAGGTAAGCACTTGTATAAGAGCACCTCAGCTGCTGGAGAAACTGGTAGACTAAAACTTAATTACTGGAAACATAGTTTTCAGTGAAGCTTCTGGGTGTGGTTTTCTTGCAGGCTTATCTTCCTGTAACCTGAAGAGTACCACTTCAGCAGCCTTGGCTTTCTGTTGGGGAATCTGGGTCTTGTTACTCTGGTTTAGCTCTAAAAGAGCTTCCTGAACTCCTGCTTTGCACCCAGCTGCAGTTTCCAAACACCTGCTGTGGGGTTGATCATCCTCTGGTTGTTGAGGATCAAAGAGACCCATTCAGGGTAGCCACATTGCAGGGGACACTTCCTGCACTTCCTCACTTCCCCTTGGCTCAGGATATCACCTGAAGAGTCTACATGTGCTGTTACAGTCCTTGGTTAAGCAGCAGTCTGAGCAAAGTGGTGTTCCTGTGGACAGCAAGAAATGACCTCCAGACCTAGGGGAAGGGTCCAAAGCACACTGGTGTTTGGACTTGAACATGCAGAGACTAATCTGACTTGGTACTCTAAACAAATGCATTTCTCCCACTTTAAAACTATGCCATTTTTATGTTTTGTTCCCACTTTAGATATATGCAGTCAGATTGACATACCTCCTCAAGAGAAGGTGGCTGCTGTGATATCTGAAACAGTAGAGACTGATTTTTTTTCCTGAGCTTTATACCTTTCTTGGATGTGGGATGAGGGCTACTCCTGTGTAGCTTGGACTCTTCTAGGGTAGAGTCTCACAATGTTGACAGTTTTAGAACAAAACATTTGTTCGGTTTCACATCTAGTGTTTAAACATTGTGCACACACAAACCAACTCTGATCTGGAGAAATGCCTAGAGGTGTAACAGGGCCATGAATCAGTGAGGCTTGGCTTGGAGAACTTGGGCTTTGAACCTGACATTATATGCCTCAGTGCCTCTCAGGAATGCAGTGCTCTCCAAAGCACCTCAACAGAGCTGCAGCTGATCTCAGACCTCAGGCAGGGCAGACCACCTTCTCACGTGTGAGTCCTGTAGTTCCACTGCAGACATGGGTCCTACTAGTACACTGCTGCTGCCTTCCCAGTGTCATCTGGACACTGGCAAACTGGCTATTGTATTGTTAATGTGAAATCAGCTGCTTCATAAACTACATAAACCCAAATTTGGGGTTTCTGAAAGCAGCATTCCTGTTATTGATGCCAGGTGAGTGAATAATTTCTGAAAGCACACCTGCACCCCAGGAGCCACAAATGTGCATTTTACAGACAAACAATTCCTGTGCAGTTGGATAGTATTGGAGCTGCCCACTCTAGTCCTCTGGTGGCCATCTGTGCTTCTGGGCGCTGCTTAGTTCACCTATCTTCAGCTGCATCTCTTGTCTGACTTCAACATTTTTTTACTCTGTCCCTCCTAGCTGATCTCCAGCTGGTGAGGCTGCCTTCACCTGAGTTTGCTCCTGCTCATCTTGTTATCAAGGACACATGTCCTAGTTTGCATTACCAGTGGTGGCCTTCAAACAAAAGAATTGCTAATGCAGGCTTCAAAGTAACCCTTCTTAAGTGTAATTTTCAATAACAGATTCATTCTTAAACTATAGTCCTGCTACATTGCTACACTTCAGCCATCAGCATTCTCTTCCAAGGAGTGTTTTGAGCCCTTGCCCACAGCAGGGATATGGCCTAGAGCTTCTAGCTGGGGTTTGAAGGTGTGTCTGAGGCAAGCTAAAACCTTATTACTGCTGAAAGGAGCATGTCCCCCTGCACTGTCCCAGTTTCTCTCTTGATTGTACCAAGAGCCTATTCTGCTCACAACTATTTCAAAGCTTTTGCTTTCCAGCTGAGTTTCCTGGATGCTTCCCTAGGCTGCATGTTGCTCCTTCATTCTGCCTTTAGCACTGACTCTCAAGAGCATGTTATCTAGAAACAGGATGTATGTATGCGCAGGCCTTGTGTCATATCCCTCTGGTGGCTAGCTCACAGACTAGGTCAGCTCATGATTAGCACTGTGTCACACTAGTTTGGTGCTGACATTGAGGCAGCCAGTGGACTGAATTCAAAGCTACATGGCTGAGCTATAGCTGGTTAGTTCCTGAACTTCACTTGGTCCTAGAGTAGCTCCTCCTGCACTAGAGGCTACAACAACCTCAAAATGAGGTGGAAACTTATGACAGACAGCTGTAGTCTGAAAAGCCAGTTGTGCCTGGATACTGAAACATGTTTTAAGACTATATTTTGAGCTGAGCTATGTCAGTGTGCTAGCAAGTATCTAAAGCACTCTGCTATTCAGGAAAGTTAATTTTGGCTTAGGACTTTCAGGTGAGGCTTGGAGACAGTGGATGACAACTTGTGTTATAATGTTTTACACAAGTTATCCAATTAATTTGTAGCTAAGGCTTCCAGCTCCCCTAACAGGTAATGCCTGCCTCAGGGCTGTCTGGAAAAGGCACAAACTGGACAGAAGCCTGTTCTTGGTGAGTCTGCAGTAAGTAGCAGGCAGCCTAGCTGCTTCTGAGGAGGGAATGATGATGAGCTGTGCTTGAGCTCTTGGCTGGGTACCAGCAGGAGGGATGTGTTGGTTAGAACAACAACATAAATGTGTGGGGAGGAAGGAGGTGGAAAGCAGTATTGAGATGTTACTGATACAGCAGTGGCTAGAGTGTACCCTTCTTCACTGTAGAGCTGTCACAGCTTTCCAGCTGCTTTGGGTGTGGACTTCACTTGGGTGCATCAGTGAGGACTAAAAGCATCTCTAAAGCACCAGTGTTGACTGCATGGCTTACAGGAGCCCATTGCCCTAAAAAGCAGCCTATTGACAGAAAGCACTTTTTGCAAGTTGTCAACCCAAATGGCAAGATGTCCCTAACTTGCTTTTTAAGCACAAAGATAAGAGTGTAGCCTCCTTAAATGTGAAGCTTTCTTGAATGGGATCTTCCAGCCACTTGAGCAAGCTGAGCTGCTAGTAGACCTGTTATGCGAGTAGAAGAGGATACTGTCCTGCTTATGCAGCCCTTGTCAACACAAGACTCAACTAACTGTTAAAACTCATGCTCTTGACAGCTGTCCTTAGCATGGGGATGCTAGGCACTTTTTTCACTTGTAGAGCACTCAACTTTGGTTAAGGCTCTGCAGCAGTAAAAAAAGTCAAAAGGTGGGATTATTTCTAGCTTCTTCCTTGAACAGAGTTTGGCACCTCTTAAGCCACGTTCTTATGAAAGTAATGACCCCTACTGTTTGTCCTTTGGTTAGCTTTTGTCCTTTGGCTCTGCTTTTTCCCAGCTGAAACGATAGGGCTTTTGTTCAGCTCATGGGCTGTTGTGTCACTCTCGGGAGAAGGCAAGTGAGATGTGATAAAGTTTGATATCTGTTGGTCTCAGACTTTCATGTTGAATTGCTCAGGCTGCCACCCCTAGCTTTGTGTAAGCAGACACCTTGTTAGCAATGTCTGTGAGTGCAGGTAGTTGGAATCAAGCTGCTTTTAAATGGGATTGGTAAAGCCTGATTCACCTCCCCCCTGAGCTCCTGCTGCAACTGGAGACTGAGGCCTGACAGAGTGTCCGCACCGTGTGGGAACCCTCATCGTGGTCAACTAAGGGCAGTCACAGACAATCTGCCTTTTCTCAGCATGAGGCATTGTTTTCAGCTGTGTTGACTTGGAACAAATTCACAGGTCAACTCAAAGCTTCAGCTAAACTTGGCTTGTTAAGTCATGGCACGGTATGGTGTGACTGTGGGGCAAGTGATATGTTCCAGTCTGCTGTGCTGCTTCGTGTAAGAGCAGAATGAACATCCAGTGAGCATCTTATTTCAGCTCTTTCAGTAGCTGAAAGTCTTAAGCCCCCAAGGTAGCAAATATGCTAGAGAACTTGCTTCTTCTGGGAAGGAATTGGTTTAGTCTGACTGAGCTGGTCCTGAACCATTCTTCCAGCACCATTTTCATTAAAAAAAAAAAAATGCAGAACCTTTGGAATGGGGGGTGTGTGTGAAATAAAAATAGCTCTTTGGTGTAGTAGAGAGACTCGATACTTTGCAGCCTCTGCCATGTGAGAGAAGAGTGAGCAGAAGCGGTGTTTGTGTTGGAAACACACCTAGCTGCATTTTGGGACACTTTTCATGCGTTTCAGGACAGAAGATTCTTTGAGTATTCAAGTGGATCTGTCTTCTCAATCTGGTCATGTGGAAAGCCTGCTGCAGTGCTTGTTATCATCTAACAGAATACTGCACTAATAGCTTTCTCATGGTTGGGTGTGTTGGTTAAAAGTCCTGTGATAGAGTGAAGAAGTGAATGCTCTGATCACCCACAGCACCCAGAACAGCCATGTAGTGCTTGAGGTTCAAAAGTACCTTTTTGTGGAACAGCTACTTGTGCTGCCTGCTGGGACAGGGGAGCAGGACCACTTTAAAGTGCCACAGTGAGTTTAGCTCTGCTTGATGTTCCCTCTCCTACCTCTTTGTCTTGTTGGCTAAGTGTTAAATAGCTGTGGCAAAGGACACGGAGGTGGCAAGAGGTGCAAGTCTTGATGTGTTCAGCTGTTTTCTAGTGGAAGGTGTGGATGACAAGCTGGTAGATATTAATGGAGAATTTCTGGTGAGATTTCCCAGTTCTTCTAGTTCTTGCATAAACTGTCACTTTAATAGCAACAGTAAGGACTGCTCTGGCAGCTTGGGTTCAGAATTGGTATGCTGCTGCTGTACGAGAGCTCTTGTCTTTCATGGAGGTAAGAGTCTTCCTCCTCAGACGAGCTACTTTTGTGCTAAAACTGTCCATAAGCTATTTAACAGGGTGTGCCTACTGCTAAATATAAGATGTGTTGGATCAGCTATGCAAGCTCCTACTGTTCTTTGCTTGCACCAACATAATTACTATTAGAAATTGCCTGTGTTGTCCTGACACATGAACATATCTAAGGAACCTTTAGCCACCCATTCCTCTGAGTTAAAGCAGCTATCTTAACTCTCCTTCAGCTATATTGTAATACACTCTGAAGCAACAATGAAAGCCTCATTAATTTGCCATAGGCTTTATTTGCTCTTGTATCTGAGGAGCTGTAGAACTATGCTGCTTCATAGGACAGTTAGTTGACCTGAAAAGAAGAGTCAAAAAAGTCAGTAACACTTGTGGGTCAGATACTCAGAGGCACTGGTCCCTTGCTGCTCCTGTAGGGCCAGTATTACAAAAGGTCAGAACATTGCTGTAGTAGAGAACATGCTCTACCAGGCTTAACTTTTCAAAGGTCAACCTACTGCTAATGGCTTGTTTTATTAGAGAAATAGGCATTAAAAATTGAGTGGAATGATTCCTCTTCTGTATTGAGGCAGCTGTGTCACTCTTTTGGCACTGGGTAAACCAGGAGCAGAAGGCATGGTGCTGTCTGGTCTCCTGATCAACAGGAAGTGTCTGATGGCTCTCAAGCAGGGTTAGCTGGATGTGCTGGTAGGCTCTGTTCTGAGCAGTCATGCAGGTGACCTCACTCTTGAGACTTCACACAATGTAAAACAACTGATCTCTTGGATCAGATCTTAACAAACAAGTTTTTCTTCATGATATCTCTGAAAAAGGAAGTGTTTTTTCAGAAAAGCTCCTGAGACTGGATGTGAACCCTGTGTGAGCTCACACACTGCCATCTTAAGGGCTTATGTGACTCTTACAGGAAGCTATTCTAGCGTAGTTATACCAAATATCATAAGACAAGCTGCATGTGTAGTGCAAAATAGACTTGGATGCCACTGACTCAGCACTATCACAGTTTTGATCTTGATTAAGCTGAGCTTGCGCTTTGCTAGAACATGGAAGAAACCCTGCACAGCCTACATCTCAGCTCTTAGTAATGTAAACAGCTCAGTAGGGTATGACTTGCAGGTATGAGTGGAGAAACTCCTAATGTGAGTTAACTGCTCCTTTAGCTATTCAAACCCCCATTGTCTGGACTAAAGCTACCTTCTTTGTCTCCCTTAGTATTAGCAAGGTTTACCAGGAAGGAGTTTTATGTAGCTTAGAGCATGTATATGCATTTCATGTCTGAGACAAAGGTAGTAACTAACCTACTCAATGCAATGTAATATGAACAACAGCCTATGTTAACAGGACAGTCAATTGCCTCTGACTTCAGACAAGCATTTTTCAGTACTGAACCTGGCCCACAATTGGTTGCACTTTGTTCTATTGACAGCAACTGGACAGGATGGACTGAGCTATTTCTAGTTTACTTCAACTGCACAACATGTGGAAGCATTCCCTAGCGTGAAGATATATTTGCTGTTTGCTTAATGAGCTTAAGTCACTAAAATCCTTTGCACGGTGTTAAGGAGACTGAAGGCCCAATAAGTGAAGTGTTACTACAGAGACCTCTTAATCTTTCACTTCCAGAACATCAGCTTTTTAAAAAAACACTGCCTGGAAGCAAGCAGTTGAAGAGGCAGGGAAGCCTGTCCTTTGAGTACTTCGATCTTTTGAGTTGCTTCATGGGGAACCCCAGTTAAGATAGCGGAGATAACAGGATTGTCTTTAGTCAATCTAGACAGATTTCATGAGGACCAATCACATATCTCTTTAGCAGAAAGAGCTGCTTTAAAACTGGAGCTACACTGGAGGACCTGCTCAGACACAGAAAATGGTAAGGAAGTAGCAAAGATGGTAATGCAGAGAGCAGCTTGATGGTACTTGAACTTGGGCCTTCCCTAAGTAGGAAGGATCCAGAAGATCAAACACTGGTACTTCTTCCAAGACCTGGAGATGGAGTGTCTTGTCCAAAGACCAGGTCTCTTTTTGTGCCCTAAAAAGAATAACTTGGAAGTATTGGTTGGTTTATACATATAATGAGACGATTAATAAGAGCTTGACTCATGAACTGACTGGGCTTCAAAGCGGCATTGATCAAGCCTTCTAGAACAGGAATGTTAAACTGTGGGCAGTGTCCACTATTGGCCCCTGATTTGGACCATGAGACATGAGGAACTCTAGTCCTGTCAAATACCAGGCTGAGGCAGTGCCTCCTGTGCCATGTCTCATATCCGTTGCATCACCTGGGGTGGAAGCTGAGTGTCTCACCTGACTGTTCATGAGGCAGTAATTGCCCTTCACAGTGATGGGGCAGCCTGTCTGCTGTGACAGGAAGACAGAGTCAGGTCTGACTCCAACTTCCTCTCCATGTCTGCAGGTGGCTGTTCAGCTGAGCTACTTCCAAGGTAATGAGGCTTGACAGAGCAGTTTCCCCTCCCTTCATAGCAGAACTACAGACCATGTTGGATTTGGGTGCTGAGCATCTAGTGTCATATAGTATTGTAATCTAGAGCTCTGCAGGTCCCTCCCTGAGCACGAGAGCTAATGCCAGCTTTCCAGAGCTGGAAGTGAACTGCCACAGCCAGTGGCAAGTGACACTGAAAACACAGGAAAATAGAAACAGTACATGCTGGGCTCTGGCACTGTCACTTCAGGGTGAGTTTTCCTCTGTCCTGAGGAAGAGTGTTGACTCTCATGCTCAACCTGAATCTGTACAGCTGCCTTTAAAGAGTTTTGAAGCTCCCTCTGGACTGATGGTTGTAGAAGTCTCTGGCTTGGCTAGCACAAATGTCACTTGTGCTGTAGCACAAGTGCTTTGAAAACACAAGAAGTGCGGTTTGCTTAAAGGTGCTTACATGGTCTGCTCTCCCCACAGCTATAGAGGTGGGCTGTGGAGTGTGGATCTTAGCAAGAACAGCAGTAGGATGAAATGTTGGAGTTGTTGACAATTTTCTGCTGACCGTATCTTGACTATTATAGCTGAGCTGGTGGTTTGGTTATTGAGCAATGCAGTCCAGCATAGACAGCCTTGGAAAGGATAGATGTTTACACTTGAAACTGTCCTGTGCAGGATCTCCTGGCATCTGTTGACACCCGTGTAGGACTAATACAAGCTCTGCTGGTGGTCTGTCACTGCTGTTCACTCAACTGCCTCTGGCTGTTACCTTCTCAACAGTGTTTCCCATTTAGTTGTCATTGGATGCATGAGGTGGGTGTAATTGTAAGTACACAACTACCTGTGGTGGCTGCAGGAGGGCTACCTCAGCATCCGCTGAGGGCAAAGTCTGAAAGCCTACATGTCCTTTAGCACTCAAACCTTGAGGTGATTAAGACTTTTTCCAGTTGGACTCTGCATCTAGTAAGAGGTACCTACAGCTTGGAGCATGTAGTAGTGGGATGAGTTGGGTTGCAGAAGACAGACATACCCATATCATTGATTTGAAGGCCTCTCTTGTTATGAAAGTCAGGAGTAGCTCCTAAATAGGACTTGTGGTGCAGTGAATCTAGTGCAGCAGGGTAGGAGTTCTCAGGTAACCAAGTCCTCATGTGAAACCTGTTGTCAAGGGTCTTTGAACTCAAGTAGCAGAGCTATAGCCATCCTCTGGTTGCTTGCTGGTTGCTTCAGCCAGTCCTCAGGGAAAGCTGAGGAGTCCTTCTGTTGTGAACCAGGTCAGTACCAAACCAGGGTCTGTGATCTAATCAAGCCTTAGCACCAAAGAATGGTTTGTCCCACCTTTCCCCAGGGGTAGGGGGAGTGACTTCATAGTAGGAAGGGCACACTCAGCTGCTAAGAGTAAGACTTTCTACTTTCTCTCACTGTGCCAAAGCACACCCAGAAGCGCATTCAGGCCTGCTGCAGTTGATGTACTTATAGCTTCTTTGCTAAACTCAGACCTTGGGAGTAAGAGTGGAGATGGACTCTCACTCTTGCTAATTGTATGGATCATTAGTGGCCAATTAAGAGCCACCTGCCTGTGAAGTGGACTGGAGTCATAGCAGGCTGCAACTGAACAAACAACTCATCTAAGAGTAATACACAAAGTTGTAAGGCTTGTCATCAGTTTTACTTGTCCTTCCACCAGAGGTGAGCTGGCAGTACTTAGCTTTGTGTGCTCCCAGCAAAGCTGGGGAGTCTGGTAGCACTTAGCTGTGTAATTCAGCTGCACATCTGGCCTGTGGAGTGGTGCTGTGACCAGTTTAACTGCAGCATGTCCTTAGAATGCAACACTTTCACAAAGCACAGCTTTGAGAAAGTGATTTCTCTAAGCTCAACCGGAAAGGTTGGAGGAAGTAATTTTATTTTTATCTGAGAATCTAAAAGCTTGAGTGTGGTACATACTTTTGCCTACCTGTGACTTAGTAACACATAAGATTTAGCCTGTGTTGGGAGCTGATACACTTTACTGCAATGCTTCCAGTGGGGCTAAGAGTCATGGCTGAGGCCAATGTACCCACAAAACAGCTTGGAAATAGGGTCCAAAATGAGCTTTGTATTTTAGAGAAAGTGACTGGCTTGTCTACCTGTTGGTATTAAGTTGCAGCATTGCAGCTACTGGTCTGATGTGGCCCTGACAATGAAATGGGCAAACACCTGGTTAGTGCTCAAGTGTAGCCTTGTATTGGAGGAGTCTAGTTTCAGTACTGTTGGCCCCTACCTTGTTCTTTGCTGAGGTCGGGTTTCTCATACTCCAAACTAACTTGCTGCTTTCTGCCTTGAGGAATGACATGCTAATGGTATCTGATGGGATTGTGCCTTTTCCTTTCTAGTGTAAAAGATGACTTCTAGGAAGAAAGTGTTGCTGAAAGTCATCATCCTTGGAGACTCTGGGTAAGTGGAGAAGCCTTTAAGATGCTAAATCTGTATCTGTCTGGATCAGTGCTCCTGACTAGTGGGAACCTGGATGCCCTGTAAGTTCTCCTGAGAGGAGGGATGTTATAGCTCCAGATATCTTACAGCTTTAAGAACTCTTCACACCTTCTGCCCTGACTGTGTCTCTGCAGTTTGAAGTCTTGAAGTCCTGTCTGTTATTAAATGTGGGAAATGTGGTGGGCAGATCACTCCAGTAGCAGAACTGGACAGCTTTCCTTGTGTGGTGTTGGAACAAGTGTTTAATTTCAATTAAAACCAAAACCTCCTCAGAGGTTTTCTCAATTGTTCTCAAACACAAATTAAACCCTCCCCAAAACTGCTAGTAAGTCACTTAGGTGGGGGTTTCTTAAACATCTGTTAGAAACTTAGTTTTCAGTGAGCCATCTACTTGGCTTCTGTCTGATCTGGGTGTAGAGCCTGGCCCTTGCATTGAAAGGCTGCTGTGCAAGGAGTCTGCTCTGCTGTTAAGAGGTTACTTGCTGTGCTGTAACCTGAGTCCCATGACACGAGGTTTATTTATACCACTGTACCTAGCAAGGTGTTGAACAGTGAGTGGTTTTCAACCACTGAGGGAGCATATAAGCCTCTAAGCTGGCTCTCTGGGGAAAAATCTCTAGTTCTAGGTACCTACCAGATGTTTGTGAGCTGTTGCCACCTGAGATTAAGTGGATGAAGAGACAACCTTCCAGAGTTGCCCTCATGATCATAATGTAGATGTATTCTCCTTACTGAGGGTCAGATTACTGGTGGGTAAACAAGGTTTCTCAGCATTGTAATCCTTCATATCCTTGGTAGCTAATGCTCTACTTGGTGTGTTGCCTCAATATCTATTGCTTTAAAAGCCCCTTGCAGTGATGGGTGTGTTTAAAGGTGACCTCCTGGTTTAAAGGGGGCTGTGGGGGAAAGCTCAGGGTGGTCAATACACTGTTGTAGAAATGGCCTACCTAGGTGGGGTTTTTTGTCTTTCTGTACAGGGTGGGAAAGACGTCGCTTATGAACCAGTATGTGAACAAGAAATTCAGTAACCAGTACAAGGCTACGATAGGTGCAGACTTCCTGACAAAAGAGGTCATGGTGGATGACAGGCTAGTGACGATGCAGGTAAGCCATGACTGTTCTGTGCTATAAGGAGTGCCTGGGTGCCTGGCTGCCTAGACCACACTTCTATGGAAGAATCCACTCCAGAGTAGTCCAGTGTGGATTGTGATTGCACAAATAGTTCTTTTGCCATAGATGCTGTAGGACTGCTCCACAAATCTGTGTGGGCCGAACAAGGGGAGACAAAATCACTTTGGACTCAGCTAAAAGCAGCTTGGCCAGGTCCAGTTTAAAACCCAACATTTGGTACTTCTAGTAAACTGGACCTTGGTAGGGGAACTTCCCCAGTGTTCAAGAGGGCTGAGAAAGGGCTCCTTAAGCCAGGTTAGTGACTTCTGCTGTCCTGAGTATATCTAATATCCTGTGGGTATAGTGTTAGCCTGTCAGCCTCCTTATGTCTGCAGCTTTCAAATCTTCATAGTGAGACTGACTGCCAGGCAGGAAAAGCTCTGCTGCAGCCACCAGAAGTTTTTGGGCTGTGAAGGTACCCAGGTGTAGCCAAGCGCTGTAGGCAAGTCACTTGCTGACCAAGTCTGAGGGTGTGCACAAAATGGGTTAACTGTTTTTACAAGTTTCTGACTCCAGTGTCTACAGAAATTACCAAGCTTTTGGGTCCTCCTCTCTGGCTAGTTGGGAGCTGTTGATGCCTGGTGGGGAGCCCTGAAATGAATGCACTGATAATTGGCTGACTCTGTCAGACCAGAGCTGGCTTATCTGCCCTCTCTTTTGCTCCAGATATGGGATACAGCAGGACAAGAACGATTTCAGTCTCTGGGAGTTGCCTTCTACAGAGGAGCGGACTGCTGTGTGCTGGTGTTTGATGTCACAGCCCCCAACACATTTAAAACCTTAGACAGCTGGAGGGATGAATTCCTTATTCAGGCCAGTCCAAGGGATCCTGAGAACTTTCCTTTTGTTGTGCTGGGAAACAAGATTGACCTAGAAAACAGACAAGTGAGTACTGGGACTTGCAGTCTTCTCTTAGGAAAGAGTGGGAGACTTTGTAGGAATGGGGGAAGGGTTATCTGTGAAACAGGAGTGGGAGGTGCCCAAAGGCAGCCCAGCTTGCTGTTAGGAAAGGCAGCTCTCCTGCCTGGAGAGGTCAAACCACTGTGCACAGCAAGCTCCTGCCTGCTGGTGGAAGGATTGCAGCAGTTTCCTGGGTAGGTGCAAGAAGAGCTCATTCTTCTCGCCCAGAATTGCTGAGGTACTCCTAATGGAGGCAGGTTCTGGGTGTTCAGATGCCTGAGCAGCCTGTTTCCTGAGGTCTCATCTTTAGCTGTGGTGCACTTTTCCCTGGGGCTGAGTGTATCCAATGGTGGGCTGTAGCGTCTGTGCTCTGCATCAAGGCTGTAGTTTTGATGGGGTCAGATCTGCTGCTGTCTTACCCCCAGCTTGGATACAAGGGATCTCTGGATCTCTGGTCTTGGCCTGGTAGTAAAATTCCCTTCATGCATGGCTGAGGACAGTGATGCTGCTCTTTCCACCCAGGTCACCACAAAACGAGCACAAGCCTGGTGCTACAGTAAAAACAACATCCCCTATTTTGAAACCAGTGCCAAGGAGGCCATTAATGTGGAACAAGCTTTCCAGACGATTGCACGAAATGCACTTAAACAGGTAGGGAGGGGGTTGGTGGGTGCCCTGTGCCTGTCCAGCTGTTAAGCTCAGCTGCTGCTGATAGCCTTGGGCTTTCTAGCAGCTTCGCCCAGCTGAGAGCAACTCCTTGCATGCTAGGAGCTGTCTCTAGTACCCTGGCACTAACCGTCTCCCTTTCCTTCTGCTAGGAAACCGAAGTGGAGCTTTACAATGAATTCCCTGAACCCATCAAACTAGACAAGAACGACCGAGTGAAGGCTTCTGCAGAGAGCTGCAGCTGCTGAGGGGAGAGGGGTGGGGTTGAGCACAGTCCTTCACAAATGAATATCACACTTAGGCCTTCAAACACACAGCCCCTCTTCTGTGTATAAAAAGAAATAAAAACTTCCATCTCCAGCTGCCAAAATCGACCCATCTCCCATGAGCATCCGTGAGTCCTGCACTTTAGAGCTCACGTACCCCACACCATCCACATCACACTTCATGGTAACAGACCTTTCTCTTAGTTTGAAACAGAAACTCTTATGTATGTTTGGAACTGAATCTAATTCTGGGTGTCCAGTGGAGAGAAACTGTTTACAGGTAATCTGTGTAACAAGTTCCATACCTTTTTAACTGTCTCGTGTTTTCCCCCGTGAAGGCTGCAACTGGAAAGGCTGATTACCTATAGTTCATTGCAAGCTCAGCACTCAGTCCAACTAGGTTGAGTTTTGTATGTATCTCTGTTAATGCTTGTTACTTTTAACTAATCAGATCTTTTTACAGTATCCATGTATTATGTAATGCTTCTTTAGGAAAAATCTTATAGTACATGTTAATATATGCAACCAATTAAAAATGTATAAATTAGTGTAAAATTCCTCAATTACATGTTCAAGTACTGAAACACAGATTGTGTAGAAAGTGAGAAGGACACTTGTGAACAGCATTATGCTGGTGACACAGTCCAGATTGAGGCAGTATTCTGTACAGTAGAGATGAACTATGTAAGTCACCTTGTTTTGAGACCCAAAACGTTTCATCTTCTGGAAAATGTCTGGCTTCCTTGTATCTAAATTCTCAGATTTGCATAACGGCACCAATTTGCACACTGGATCAATGGATTTAAAATTAAATACAGCTATGAAATGACCTTGTTTGTTTTACCTCCCCTACTGCTTAACTCCTGACATCCTGGAGCAAGCATGAGGAGCCAGAGCTGAGGTGTCTTGGTGGCTCTTGTACTGTGGAAGGAGCTCTTCTCCCTGGGTTGTGGTAGCTCTTTCTCAGTGAATGACCTGGACTTTGAATCTTCCCTTTCTTCTTACTGACTGCTAATCTGGATTTTTGGTATGGAAAAACCTGGCAATCTTTTCCTCTCTTCCTTTCTTCCTGGTATTTGTTCTTGCGTTTGTAGCTTGCTTAAATGGAGCCCTTCTACCCGTTTTCCAGAGGTCTACATTCTAGTACGTAGGCTGAGCTCTTATGTAAAGAGACAAACATGATGCCAATAAACTTAACAAGAACAAACCTCCTTGTTTACTCCTGTTTCTGATCATCTTTTTTTTCTTTCACTAACCTGCTTACTTTCCTCACTTGTCTTTGTTTCAGCAAGCCAGTACCTGCTAACAGAAGGATGGTTTTGCTTCCTCCTTACTAGGAAGTCTCTGTCTTCCAGATTGGTTTTCAAGAGTGGGTTGAGCAGGCCCTGCTTCTGTGGTTTAACTCAGACTGAAGCTGCCTTACTATTTTAGAGCTGCTGGCAATGGCAGGAACTGTACTAGATGTGACGATTTTCTGTGACATAGTCCTTCAGCCCTGCCCTATGCAGATTAAAACCTCTGTGGAAGGGTAGAGAGGAGGGCAGTGCTGTTAAAGCTCTTGCTGCCCTCTGGGAGGGGTTGGTGAGAAGAGCAGGCTGAGCCCTTCCCACCTCACCAGTTGGGTGTTTTCCTGGAAGGAAAGCAAGGCTGGCCTAGAGCAAGTAGAAGGGCCTTTCCTTGGTGTAGTCTAGTCCAGGTTTAAGCTTTTAAATTCTAGATGCATCTAGGGCATGACCCTCTGCTTGCACACTGAGGTTCACTACTGTGCCTGTGGGAAGATGGAAGACAAAGTACAAAGAAATTAGGCCAGTTATTTCAAGAGACTTCTAACAGTCTTTGTGCTCTATAACCTATTTTATAGCTTTGTCCTACCTTGTTTTTCTTGCACTTGACTAGGCTTTTGCTGTCCACATCAATTTCAAATAACTACTCTGCAATAGCAGTGGGTCCTAGTGGGGCTATTTTCCTGTCTGCATATTTCTGAGAAACTCAGACCTTCTGCTCATCTCCATTTAAAGCATCACTTGGCACTTGTTTTCTGTAGATAGAGCTTAGAGAAAGCCAAGCTGGGTGGTGGAAGAGCAGTAATTAGGGAGTGATATTTTGGGAAAAGGTTAGGGTTTTAACTTTATACCTACTGCTTCAGCCTTAGGTGGTACTACTGAGGCTGGAAGAGGCTACACTGTGCAGCTATGAGCAAGTCCTGAAGGGCCACTTCACTATCTTGTCAAATAAACTGACACTAGGCAAAGTGATAGCTGCCCTGCCCCTGTGGAGCACTGTGGAGCTCATTGCTATAGAATGTAAATGCTAAAGGGGAGGATTCCATTTACCACCTACAAACTAGTGTTTTGGCAGGCAGGGAATACATCTACACACATCAGTATACAAAAAACAGTGCAGGAGGGAGCTGGTGTCCAGCTGTTTTGCTCTACTGAGGGTGTCACAGATGGGGCCTGGCATTCCTGTGAGTATCACTCATTACTGCTGCGGTCTGGAGAAGCTGCTGGCTGAACCAATTGTCCCTGCAGGGTGCAAGTACATTTAAAACTGCTGTTCAGCTCTTGGCATTGATGAGGCCTTGTGGCTCTTCCTCCTGTGCTGACCTTTGTGCCTGATGAATTGCAGGTGCTGTGATGATGTGAGCAAGGGAGAAGGGCTGAGGGGAGAGCCAGCAGCAGGAGCCTGGCCTTGCAAGCAGATTAGTTCAGCCAATGTACTGAAGCAGCTGAACTTGAGCACTGGTTTTGCTCTTTGCTCAGATCTTGGCTAGGCAGGAGGGAGAGACCCCAAGAAAGCAAGAGGCTGTTGTGAGAGGAGTGAGTCAGTTCCCAAGTCCACATGACATGTAATGGAGAAAGAGCTGCAAACAGAGCCCTGATTTATGGCAGCTAGTAAAACTGTGAGGGAAGGGGTAGGGCAGCCAGGTGTGGGACTGCAGATGCTCATGTCTGGGGATGAAACTGTTGTGAAGGCAGCTGTGTGCCAGACACTAGTGCAAATATGTGAGCTGGGGAATTGCACAACCACATCTCTGCTGCAGGGGCTCTGCATGGGGAGCAGTGTCAAAGAAATGAAAGACCAACTGCTATTCTTGGCTCATGGAAAAGCAGCACAGAGATGCCAAACTGTGAAGCCTGAGGTGGGGAACCTCTGTGTGTGCCTTGGCAGTGGTACATGGATGGGCTTTGGGACTGGGCATGTCTCATGCTCTAACCCCACAGCAGAAGCTCTTCGCCAGCCCAGCACCTGCAGCTACAGCCACTGTGGGCGAGCAGGGTGCCAGTCCCATCCTCACACACATGGAGTCCCAAATGGCTGCCACCAGCAACCACCACCACCTTCATCCCAGCTCCCAAGCATGTGGCCAGAGCTCCAGCATCCAGGTTTGCAGAGACCCCTCACCCAGCACAAGTTCCAGGGTTGCTTGTAGGGAAATGTGAGATACAAGCACAAAAGTATGCTCAGGTGCACAGCACTATTTTTAGCTGGATGTGGTTCCCATAAGCAAACACAGCTACATGGGCAGTGATGTCTGTGTCTACATATTTATTAATATGCATGTTTTGTGAGCCAGAGAGCAAAAGAGGACAAGAGCACAAACAAGCATATGAGTGTTGCTGTTTAATACTCACACAGACACATATCCCAAGGCTCAGAGTGAGTTTAGCTAGAAGTTTCAATTTATACAACATCTGTGGTTGCAGCTTTACCGATGTGCACACAGTCACCACGAAGTATCTACTTTTTCATGTACATATACCTGCAGAGAAAAACACTTTTCTCGGACTTTAAATAGATGTAGCTAACATGTATATTTTATCTTTCTGTTTAGATAAAAACATGTAAACATGAGTGTATAGTATAGCTATAGAGCTAGATTATACAGACTTATAAAAATGTGTGTGTATGTCTAGGTGTTACCTGTCATCCCCCAGGTGTGGGGAAACAGCTGCTCAGAAGCAGCTGTTTTATACTTTTTAAGCAATTTTATACTTATAAACTTTATGTGTGCATCTGGTTTTTTCTCTCTTTTTCTGTATGTACACACAGATACCACCACATTTTATGTGCTTATATTTATACATCATTTATCTAGACTTATCTATTTCTTTGTGGTTTAGACATACTAAGAAATAGGCCATATACATGCACACATGTGTACGTGTGTGTGGGGGGGTTTAGCTGGTTCTAGTTCTTTGATAAAGAGAGGAGGAGAGAGGCAGGGAGAGAATAAGGAAAGAAAATGCAGGCACATTAACAAATACATAAAGAAATTCCATGTAGTGGTGTATGAGGGGGGGTGTAAGTTGGAAGAGGGAATATCTAGCTTACACACATGTGCACGCACCCTCTCCACATGTATATATGCATATGTGTAAATATATATATAAATATATATATGTTTATATTTTCTCATATATAAGGAGAGAAATAGAGGGTGAGAGAGATCACACACAGATACACATGCACATTTAGGGATCAGACCAGTATATTCTCGCCACATCAGTTACATACATAAAGGTATAAAGTGTATGTGGCAGGGGTTCTGAGGACTGTATGTCTGTAGGTACAGCAGGCAAGACGTGTAAGAACACTTCTCTATTTACATATATAGAATCATTAGGGATTGGAAGGGACCTTGAAAGATCATCTAGTCCAATCCCCCTGCCACAGCAGGATCACATAATCCAAGTCGCACAGGAACACATCCAGGCAGGTTTTAAACATCTCCAGTGAAGGAGACTCCACAACTCCCCTAGGCAGCCTGTTCCAGTGCTCTGTCACCCTCACTTGGAAGAAGTTCTTTCTGACATTCATATGGAACCTCCTATGTTCCAGCTTACACCCACTGCCCCTTGTCACATCTCTGGTAGTCTCTCTCTTTATATATGGCAAATTTGTGTGTGAAGAGCTTGTTATCCCTTTCTCTGTGTGTGTGTGTGTGTGTGTGTGTGTGTGAAGAGCTTGTTATCCCTTTCTCTGTGTGTGTGTGTGTGTGTGTGTGTGTGAAGAGCTTGTTAACCCTTTCTCTGTGTGTGTGTGTGTGTGTGTGTGTGAAGAGCTTGTTAACCCTTTCTCTGTGTGTGTGTGTGTGTGTGAAGAGCTTGTTATCTCTTTCTGTGTGTGTGTGTGTATGTTTTATATATGTATATATGAAAAAAGCTCTCACACACACTCCCTGTATAGCCATTAGAATGCTAACAGTGCTTTCTCTAATTATGCAGGCATCAATAAAGTGAGTTATGTGTATGGACAGTCTCTGCAAGTTTAAAATACATATGTATATATGCATCTATATAGGCATTTTTCAAGTACACTGGCAAATAGGTTAACTATACATGGGGGTGTGTGAGTGTACACACACACACACGCACACCCCCCCATACATGCACACATATAGCACGAGCGATACTGTGAATAGCTCTCGTGTATTCATGTGTTTGTGTGTAAGCCATGACAGACTGATGTGTGTGCACTTGTGCATGGACAGCTTTCTGGCTATAGATATGTGTCTATATATATGTACTGGAAGGGGAGGGTAGAGCATATGCGAAAAGCTCTCTCATGCTGTGCATGCGCGCACACACAGAGTGTATTTATGTGCATATAGACAGATTATGAGAAAAGTGGGTGTGTGGGAGGGGTGAGATGTGGCAGGGCTCTCAAATATATAAGTGCACATATATGTGTGTGTATGTGTATATATATATATAAAAAGAATTGTGCTTGCATGTAAAGAGACTGTGTCTGATGTGTGTGTGTGTGTGTGTGTGTGTGTGTGTGCAAATGTATGCATGTGTGTGAACAGCTCTTTATGGGTGTGTATGTATATATGCTTGTTGGGGAGAGGGTGGAAAAGGATGAAACAGACTTATTCTCCCTCCAAACTTTCCACCCCTCCCAGTATCTATGTAGACATGTGTATATGCTTGTGTAACAAGGCAGAACTGTCTGAGTGAACAGCTGTGTGTCTGTATATCACTATAGCTGTATGTATATAAACATTTAATTGTGTGTTAACAGCTCTCTAGGTATATCTCTCTCTCTACATATAAGGAAAATTATATATACTCTACTTACATAGAGAGTATAGAGAAAAGAGGATATGTGTGACCAGCAGTCTATATGGAGTGCATATTTGTTTATTGCAAAAATGTGTAGATGTACAGCGAGAGGAGTATTGTATAAGCAGCTCGGTACATACATACGTGTGCATATATATGGAGAGAGAGTAGAGTGTTTCTGTGCAAGCAGTATGTGCTCATTAATTGTACACACATGAACAATCTGTGTATATATGTAAACATGCATCTATATACTCATATATACAGCAAGCTCTATTTATGCATATACATATACAACCAGCCTGGATGAGCAAACAGCTCCTGAAGGAATTAGGGGAAAAAAAGAGGGTGTATCGCCTTTGGAAGGAGGGAAAGGCTTCTCCTGACATGTTCAAGGATGTAGCTAGATTATGTAGAAGAAAAATTAGAGAGGCAAAGGCCCAGTTAGAAC
>JAOXOE010000745.1:6798601-6811669 GCA_028565055.1 Phoeniculus purpureus | reverse complement strand
CCCCTCCCGCTGGTTGCGCCGCGCTTCCTAGCAGCCATTTCGAAAAGCCAGGGGCGCCCCCTATTGGCTCCCGTCCCCCGCCGTCATGGCAACGGCCTGTGGGGCGCCAATTGGCTGCAGCGGCGTCGGGGCGCTCCCTCAGGCCCCGCCCCTTCTCCCCCTCACCGCGGGCCCCCTCCGGCCGCCGGTTCAGGCGCATCCTCAATTGCCTTTGGTTTTGTTTTTTTTACTCGGTTTTGGGTTGGGTGTTGATTATTTTTTTGGTGGGGGGGAGGGTGTTTTTTTTTGTCTCAAGTTTTTTGTTCGTTTGTTTTTCATTTATCGTCGTTTCAAATAAATTGCTACAAAACACAGCGGTCGTGTACTCCATGCATACGGGGGTGGGGGTGACCCTTCCGAAGGTGGAGGGGCTGCTGAGAACTACCCCTGAGCAGCAAACATTTGCCCCCAGCCCAGCAGCACCTGCAGCAGGAGGGGTGGGCGAAAGGGGAGCATGAGGGCAGGTCCCAGGGTACACGTCTACCTCCATCTCTCCCTTGGAACTCTCATCTGCGGGGCTCCTGCTGTGCATCCCCCACAGTTGAGCGCCAGCGCGGGGAGCCGAGGCCCACAGCACATCCCGTGGAGACATGGCGCTGCCTATTTATAGCTCGAACCAGTGAGGTTGCGTAAAGCCCTGCCAGGGATCTGGGCCATCTTGTTCTGCCTGGATGCGGGAGCTCAGGGCAGGGGAAACCCGTAGCTCAGTGAATCATCACACACCGGGGACCCTCAGCTCATGGCAGGCCTGTAGAAAAGAGAGTGGGAACTCACCCACTACACAGCTTTGCTCTCTACAGCAGGGCAGAGAAGGTGGGACAAGGTGTTGTGGTTCTACCATATTTCAGGGTGTGATGCCCCACAGCAGCACTATTCTCTGGCCAGTCCAGCTGTCCCACACCATGGTCCAGCCCAGCTGCTTTCACCAGGCTGGGAGGCAGGAGAGGATCAAACAGGAGCATCCTGCACATCAGGATGCTTGCAGTGCCTGTGAAGCATAGCCTAGTGCACAAGGCTTCCATGAGGAGAGGATAGAGGGACAGTAATCAGCAGGAGACAGCCACAATCCGGGAAAGGAGCAGCCTTCTTTCTCCTGTGCCTCACCCCTGTGCCACTCAGCACAAGCAAGGGAAAGGTAGCAATACAATACAAGATAGGTCTTTCAAGCCAGAGCAACCAGATGTGTGCCTGGCAGAGCCCAACACTGTCCAGCTGCTGGGAGCATCAGGGATATGTTAAGGACCAGCAGGTGCCAGGTCAGGGCAACTAATGTCCCACTGCTTGTGGAAGTCTCACACCAAGCCCCGGCACCTGCCAGTGAGCTCAGAATACTTGGAGAGCTCTGCATCGCAGCACCAGCCTGTGACTGTCTCAGTATGTAATGACACTGCAGGTTACAGATGCCACCATGGAGGTGTGGTAGTCTTACAGCAGCTGGCTGGAGCACATGTGGCTGCAGCTAGAGGGGTTTCCCTCTTCTCCATAAGGAGTGGAGTAGGCAGACCCACCATGTCTCAGCAAGAACATAGCTTTGTCCTGGCCACTGACCAGGAGAACCAGTCCACTACTAAGGCCCTCAAAGGCAAAGCACCAGTGGCCTGGACAGGTGAGGGCAGAGGGAAGGCAGCAAGTCCCCAGCTGCCCTGTGGCTGGGAGGCAGCAGGGTGACATGTTGTGATGGTCACATGCTGCAATGATCCAGCTGGAGCCCTCACCTCTTGGTCAGAGAGGCTGGCAGCATCTTACTTCACAAGTTCACTGCCAAGAGGTGTGGTGCCAAAGTGTTACTGAGAGAGCTCCCATGGGTGCTGTCAGCCATAAGAGCTCCTCTGGAGAGGAACTCAAGCCCCCAGGACTTTCAAGGACTGAGGACTCCAGTCTCACCATATAGACAATGACAGACAGATCCAGAGCCAAGATACACAGCTGGTAGAGACTGCTGCACAGCAGACTCCTTCAGCAGACAGCTTCAGTTTCAGTTTCAGATCTGTGCTTATATCTCACCTTCAGGTACCCAGAAGAGACAGGGGAAGAGCCATGTAGCTCCCTGCCCCATCCGTAAGAGAATCAAAGACCCACAGACACACTTTGAGGCTCATGTGACCTCTTAGGAAGGTTCCACTCAGCCAAATCCTTCACCCTTCATGAGCTCAACCACTCCGGAGCATTTGGGAGAGCCACAACCAGCAGCACTGATCTAAAAAGTCACAGTACCCATCTCTGGAGCTGCAGACTTGAAGATGACAAAAGCTGATTCCAGCTTTCTAATAAGCACTAGGACTTAGACTCTCCTGGTCATAATGCTCAGATGTGAAGTTCAGGAGGTGATAAGGTCCAAGCAGTCTGCTCAGTGACACAGGATTTCCCTGCTGGTCCATCACATAGCTGGCAGAAGTTGTTCAGAACCCAGTGTCAAGAGCACCAGAGGGCAACTCGTGTGCCACTAGCTCCTAGTTATACCTGCAGGCATTACCCACCAGCCTGGGCAGAGCCACACATCTCAGATGGCCACAGCTACACAACCCTACACAACCCAGCTGCACAGTGTAGCAGCCCCACCTACTCCTGGTTCCCCTCCCAGGTTCTGTCTGACCAAAACTGCTGTCTAGAAAGCAATATGGTTTCCATATTGCTTTCTAGACAACAGTTTTGGTCAGGCAGAAGGCAGCACACTGCCTTATAGCAAGGAGCCCAAGCAAATCCAGTCCTGATCTACAGGTTCCATAGCCCAGCACTGACCTCACCAGCACCCAAACCTGACCATGCTGGAAACTGTCTAAGCTTACCTTCATGTTTCCATCCCAAAATCCAACCTAGGAACAACTCTGGCTTACACACCAGACACCAGGAGAGCTAACTGGGAAATGTCCAGCAAAGGGAGAGGGTGTAAAGTAAGAAACAGCCTTGTATATCCTGTGCTCTTTCCCTCTCAATCAGGATCACCTTTTCCCACCTGATCTCTGGAAGCAAATCTGTCTGCCTGCCAGGTCACCCAGAGGGTCCTGTGGCAGCTCACTGGATAAAGCACCATCAGCTCTGCAGAAGGGTCCTGGGCTCAGGCTTCAAGGCACTGGTGACAGAACAAACAGTGTGGTATTCCCATGGCAGGAAGAGTTGGAAAAGGGTTTTAGCCTTTCCTTATCCCTAGGAGCAGATATTTGCCCAAGTGAAGGGCAAGCAGGACCACTGCTAGGCCAGACCTGGTGTTTTACTAGTCCTTTCCTGCTTTGAGAAAACCAAGCTCAGATATGAAGCTGCCACCAGAGCATCTGCTCCTGCAGCCCACCACCGGCTTCAGTAGGGTTGGTGAGGTGACAAGACACAGAACATTCAACAGCATTCAACAGGGAACCAGTTTAATCAGTGGGTTTGCACCATTCTTTTCAGTATTACAAGTTCTGCATTTTTCTAAGAAATACAAAGCACTCTTGGGTCATACAGAACAGTGGTCCTGAAGAAAACAGGAGGGAGAGAACAAAGACACTCAGGTACAGACATATTGACCTCCACATTGGGCAGCAGTAAAGTCATCCCTCACCCCCACCTCACCCATAGTCACTTCAGAAGAGACTTCAGGGTTCCATGCTGAAGCTGCGGGACTGTGCCCAGCTGCCCCCTACCCAACCAATGTCAGGGTATGTCAGTGCAACCATGGGACACATCTGCACCCCATGAGCACAACAGCAACAAACACACCATGTGCTTCTACATCCCACAACTGAGTGTAAAACCCCTTCAGAAAAACAGCTGACGAGCATCCAGTTTCATCTACTCTAGATAACAAATGCAGGGTCAGGATAAATTACTTCATCCACAGGATTAAACAGCTGATTCAATAGGTTAAAACATGCTACTGACAGCACATAAATAGATATTTTTTTCACTTAAAAGACACATTATGAAGGTCTATGGTTCGATTGCCTAGATGCTGCTGCATGCAAACAACTATCGGCCTGCACAGAAGCAGGCTGCTCTGGGCAGCAAGGAAAGCTGTCTCTGCATCAGCCATTCTAGGTATCACGGGACAGCTACCCTGCCCCATGCTTGCACGTTACCCACAGAGCCATAAAATAAATACGGTACTAGCCAGGAGTGGGCTTTACTTTAATGCAAACTCTAGGGTGGTTTTTAAAAATAAATACTAAATCCATAAGAGGTTACAGCTGACGGGTAGCATCACTTTATTTCTTGGAACCAGAAATAGTGTTCAACAAACAAATGACAACAAAAAAGACACAGCATGTCATTCCCAGGAGTGCAACCAGGGTACAGGGTAGCTCTTGGCGACGTAGGGCTGCTGCAGCCAGGAGAGGAGGGAGCCACAGCAGAAGATGGCAGCTCCCGTTCCCAGCAGGCGCCTGACCTTGCGACGCTCTCCGAGGGGATTTATCACTGCAACCTCCACATCACCCCACTAGCAGGACCCACACCACATAGAACCACCAAGTCCCCCAACACCCACCAAGCCATGGAACTATGGGAAGGTGGCTTTGCAAGGAGGTACCCTAAGACAAGAGACCTTAAAAATAAATAGGACCAGAGCTTTTTTACAGTAGGCAATGCACTAGCTTTACCATGAACAAAACTAAGACTAACAGTCACTTCTTGACAATGGAGAAACTTTTCCTCCTTTTCACATTTTCCAGCCCCCTGCCCTCCCCGCTGCAATGCGGCCAGGACAGCATTGCTGGAAGGGGGGAGTGCAGCAGCAGCGAGTCCCATCTTCATGCCAAAGTGAGCAGGACTGACCAGCTCAGGGGGGGTGGGGGGCTGCAGACTCCCAAGGCTCGTGGAGGGAAGTGGCAGGCAAGGGTGCCAATGTCCATCCCCATGCCAGCCAAAACAATCCCCAGCAGCTACCAGCAGCTCTGCACCATGACCCAACCATACATCTCCAGACACCACAACTGACAGCTGTGATTCATCTGCCTCCTCCAAAACGGCTCCTTCCAGAGGGAAGAGGGGCAGGGTGGGGTACACAAGCAGGGTCTAACTTCACCCATGCTCCCCGAGCACCCTGCTGCACCCACGTTTGGGAGCTAGAGGAGGGTTGGTGGGGTGCTGCCAGGGCTCACCATCCAGCCCAGACTTGGGGGCAGGAAGGGGAACCCCAGCCCCATCAGGAGACAAGGTAGGGCAGTAGTAAGGAGGGGAGACCGGGAGGGTGTGGGGGTGCAGCGCTCACTTCTTGGAGCTCTGCGTCTTCTTGGGCAGCAGCACAGCCTGGATGTTGGGCAGAACGCCGCCCTGGGCGATGGTCACGCCACCCAGCAGCTTGTTGAGCTCCTCGTCGTTGCGGATAGCAAGCTGCAGGTGCCGCGGGATAATGCGGGTCTTCTTGTTGTCGCGCGCCGCGTTGCCCGCCAGCTCCAGAATCTCAGCCGAAAGGTACTCGAGCACGGCCGCTAGATATACTGGCGCCCCGGCGCCTACCCGCTCTGCGTAGTTGCCCTTGCGCAGCAGCCGGTGCACTCGGCCCACGGGAAACTGCAGCCCGGCCCGCGACGAGCGCGACTTGGCCTTAGCCCGCGCTTTGCCGCCGGACTTGCCCCGGCCCGACATGGCCGCAGGCAGCGGCCGCCCGCCGCCGCCTCCCGAGAAGCGCCGCGCACAGAAGGTCCCGGCGCCTGCAGGGAGACAAACGCCGTTATACCGTGCCGTGCGCTGCCGAGCTCCGCGTCCCCGCCCGCCGCTGCCCTTACCCGCAACAGCCGCAGCTCCGCCCTGCGCGCCGCCCGCCGCCGCACTGACAACTCTACCACCGCCGCGCCGCGGATATCCCTGCCCGCCTCTTGCCATTGGTTACCGTCGCGCTCAGAGCAGCGCGGATTGGTCGTCACCTCGATCCCTGATTTGCATAGGGCTCTCAGCGTCCCGGCTCTGTTGCGAGGCCGAGGGCAGTGCACGGCGGCGAGCGACGCGTCTATGGCCGACGGTCCGGGCCAGTCCCGACTCCCACAGGCGCAGCCAGCGCTCCCCCTCGCCATGGTATCTCCTGCCTGGCTACGCCCCGACCGAGGCAGGGGGCGGTTTGACCCTAGCCCCCGTGATGTCGCAGAGGCGCTGCTCTTTTTGCCTTGCCCAAACACGTAGCCCACTTCTCGGTCAGCGGGTGCCTCTCGAACACCTCTGCGGGAAGGAGGTTGCTCCGGGGTGGGGAGAATTCCCCAGTGACAGAGTCCCTTCCTCACGCCTCAGAACAATCCCCTGCTGCCCGCAGCAAGCGCTGCCCTCCCTGTCAGATCATCAGCCATCAAAAGGAGAGAGAAAGGTGCTCCACAACCGCTTCTTGCGGCAGGGCACACGCTGGGTTAACTGCAGTCGTTTCCTCACCAAGGTACCGTGGCAAACGGCATTGGGAGAGCAGCCAGGCTCGTTTAAAGGTGGCGCAGTTCAGCAACGATCTCCCCTTCATGAAACCCTCCGTGAAGTTTTTTTTATTCTCCTGCTCAAAGCCCAGAGGGGCACGATCTGTACCCTGCGCCTGTGTGTCGCCCCTGCCTCCCAAACGGAAGGATTATGTTTCCTTGGGCAGGGAAAGGTGAACATCTCCCACTTGTGCTCAGCATCTTCACACCTTCCACAGCAACTGGACACCTCAAATGAATTTAAGATGAGCCAGTGACCTTTGGAAAAGCCTCATCTGCAGTTAGTATCAACCAGGCCAGAGTAGCTGAAGGAGGGATGGCTGGGCAATGAGAAAAACTCCCCTTGTGGCTCCAGCAAGGACAGGTACTGAGGTGACAGCCCCAACACCTCAAGACCTATTTACTCTGCCAGCAGCTACTAAAACAGTGACTCACTCGCCTAAAGCCAATGCAGGATCAATGAGGAGACAGCTAGCAGCAAGCCTTCTGTCTGCAAATCCTAATCCCCCCAGCTTCCCATAAGCCAGGAAACCTTCTGGGCTCAGCTGCCTCCAGAGCATGCAAAGGATTCACAGACAGATTTGGGTCTGAAAGCATTCAGATCTGCCCGAGTGCTCACCCTGAAGCTCCTGCCCCAGCTCTGCTCCCCAGAGACAAGTTCCAGCTACAGCTGTCCCTGCAGCTTCATCATGCGAGATGAGCCCCAAAACCACTCCCTAGGGAATATTTTCCACTGGCAAATGGAAATCTGCAAAAAAGCAATATGGCCCTGCTGGATCACTGAGAGCTCAGCAGCAGGTAGATGGCCTTCCATTCAGCAGATGGAGGGGAGATGGTAGCTCTACCAGCAAAACAGAAGCAACAGGGCTGTGGTGGACAAGGACAACAGAAACACACACCAGTAAGGACAGTGCACAGTCAAACAGTGAATCCCATTTAATTGTTTCCAATACAAACAAAGTACTGTCGATCCCACCATGTCAGGCTTTTGGTCTGTAACATCTGTCTCTCTTTACAAAATCCCTGACCTTGAAAACAACTGTGCTGTGCTGTTCTGTAATGGCACTTTGGTTATTTGGGCTTTAATAAATGACCTTTATGAACGAGGCAGAGCACATCCCTCCACAGATCAAGAAAATCCTCTCTAAGTCTTCAAATCCCATTAACAAAGTGGTTGTACAAGCAACGTGACCACAACATACTGTCCCACACTCCTACCTGCAGGGAAACCCAAGCAGAGTCCAGTTCCCCCCAGGCACTGCTTAAACATCTCTTCCTGCTTAGGAGCCATGAATGCAAATGGCAATGCTGGTACAATGGGATGACTCTGGCAGGTCTTCCCAGCCTGGGGTTTCCTTCCAGTACTTATTGCATGTTCCTCTGTTCTTTTGAGGGTGACATGATTAGAAAGGAATTTGTACAGAACCAATAGGGAATTAAACTGGTAAAAGGTATCAGTCTAACACAACAACAACAAAAAAAAGAAAACAGGAGATATGAACTATGGACAGTGAAAGTATAAGAAGGCAGAAGGTACTCCTCTCCAGCAGACTGAGATGCTTTATCTTTGCTTGGCAAAAGTGACTGGCAGGGAGGGAGGCCAGCAGGTTGTATTCACCCCCACCAGCAAAAGACAAAGCCAAAACCATTAAAGACATAAACCAATCTTTAACAAAACACAAAATACAGAGACAACAACCTGGAGCAACAGGTCAACACCCAAGAGGCCTGGAGAACCATGACATCAGCCTGCAAAGCTTTCCCCAAAACCCATTCCTCATCCTCCTTAGGAAACATAGGAGGTAGAAGGATGGTCAGCCATCCCAGCTGGTATCTAAGCCTTGTGTTTCTTCGCAGCTGGCTCTCCCTCTTTCCCCAGCCACTGCTGCAGGATATCTGCACTGGTTTTCTTGGGTGAAGGGCTGTGGATAAACTGGCTTTTCCACTTGGGCAAATAATTTTCTTTCTTCTGAGGAGAGCCCTCCTGGGAATTTTTTAACCAGCCTAGCATCACTTTGCTGCTTGGGGTGACTTTGACCTCCTGGAGAGATAAAAGACAGTGTGAGAGAAATCAGAAACACAGCAAGAGCAAGGCCAGCACCTGACTGTAAGAGCTGGTCCAGAACAGGATGCAGAGGCTGGAGCAGTGGCTCTGACTGCAGACACATCTGTGGGACACTCCCAGGACTACTGCTAAGAGGCATGTTTGAAGCCACATTTCACATAGAGTTTGCTTTGTTTGGCAAAGAAATCCTGGCACGGGGTAACTGTTTATTTCTGGAAGCTGAGAGAAGGGAATCTGTTCAGAGCTCTGCACTCATCAAGCACAGGCATGCCTTACAGACACACAATCACAGAATTATTGAGGTCGGAAAAGAAGATCATTAACTCCAGCCTAGAACCTAACATCACCACAACCCAGACCATGGCACTAAGTGCCACGTCCAGTCTTTCTTAAACACCTCCAGGGATGGTACTCCACCACCTCCCCAGGCAGTCCATTCCAAAGTCTAATCACATTTTCCATGAGGAAGTGCTTCCTAACATCCAACCTAAACCTACCTGCTGCTGTCCCTCCCTACTCAAGGATATAACAACAGCAAAGCTCTCCTCTGCCAAGTCCCCACCAGGACTCACCTTCTTGGCTCCCAGCTTGATGGGTGCGAGACACTCAGGTGAGTTGTTGCGGATGCTGTTGACAAAGGTGGACACTGGGTGGAAAACTATATTCTCTGTAGGCTGGATGAGTTTAACTGCTTCTTGGGTTGGCACTTCAGCAAAGTCTAGCCATTTCCTGACGGCCTCATCCCCATCCAGGATGGCTGGCATCCTAGGGGACAAGACAGTCACAGAGAAAGCCCAGCATCAGTATGGCAGAGTAAGGTAGCACAAGCCAGTGTGACAAGCTAGTAATGAGCCAGCAGCTCGGGGGAAACAGGAAAACAAAGCAGCAGTATGCTCTTCCACAAGGCAGAAGACACATTAGCTCTGCCCAGGTAGCTGCTTTTCTGGAAAAGGCAGAGGAGTTGACTGCCAGGGCCCAGTCAGGCAGATAGCAATCCAGCTCTAGAGTGTGATCTGACTACCACCTGTGGGACACAGAGATGGTGATTTACGGAAATGATGAGAGCTGGTGACCTGAAATAATCTAGTGATGCAGCATTTTTCTCCCGGGGCATCAGGAGGAGGCAGGACACCTTGCCTGCATGCTGCCAGACTGGTGTTTAAAGGTGCAGCTTCCCTCTGTCAATCTCCCACTGCCTTGCAGATGCCTTGACAACTCCTCACTTGCCTGTGATGGATGAAGCTCACATCCTTGGAGGCATCCACGGTGATGATGGTGTAAGTGTACAGTATTTCTCCTCCTGCCGGTGGCTCCCAGCAGTCGAAAATCCCAGCCATTGTAAGCAACCTCCATCCTCTCCATTCCTCATCTCCCTCTTTCTGTTCAGTCTGCAGGAGAGAGGCCCCATGGGCAACCAATGCATTGCAGACTTGCCAGTGCCACAGCATTTCAACAACTCAGATCTAAGTCGTGAACTAATTTGAAGGCTCTCCAGGAGCCTTCTAGTGATTTGAGATAACTCCAGGAGAGGTACCAGCAACCTCATCTTTGCACAGGCTAGCCAGCACCCTCCTCTCCTGAACTTCCTGGCTGCCGACTCAGCCAAAGTTCAGAGGTAGTGAAACTGCCAGCCTAGTCCTCTGTGAGACACTCACCCACCCATGCAAACATCTGGCATGTGGGGAGCAGTGAGCGTGACAGCATAGACACTGTGGCACCATTTACAGCAGCAGGGACCACCAGCTGCAGAGTGCCCATCTCAACACAGAAAAGAGCCCTGTTGGTAAAGAGAGATCCCTGGAGAAGAGCACAGCTAGGCGAGGGGACTTTTCCCAGGATAGCTGAAGGGATCAGGGACTAAGAGCTGGGTACGAACACTAAGACAAATTGGAGAACTCCATACCACAGCATCCTTGGACTGGGGGAAGTAAATGAAATATGGCTGCTTTCCTCCACTCTGCTGCTGCTGCCACTCATAGAAGCCATCTGCCAGGACCACACAGCGCTTACCCTTGAGCAGAGGATCCTGGGGGACAGAATGCACAAGTAGGTGGTGAATAGCAGTCTCAGGCAATCTGTGAGGGAAGATAAGGGCTGTCTGGTTTGTTTGCTCCCTCTCAGGACTCCCCTAAACTGCCCCACAGGGTGCAGAAATGCCACATCCAGCAAGGAATGAAATAAGAGCTTCACCAGCAAGCATTTTAATACAAGATCTCTTCAAGCTGGACACAAAGACAGCAGAAACTCACCTTGTAGGAAGACTTCTTTAGCATGGTGTCACTGCGGCAGTTGGAGGTACTGAACGGCATTTTGGATGGGTCGTCCTTTTTGAACCAGGAGGGAACCAGGCCCCAACGCATATCCATGAGGACCCGCTCAGAGGAGTCGGCATCCTTTTGAATGAGACAAACACCTCAGGTCAGAGCCATGTTAGAAGGACCACAAGTATACCTACTGCTTGAGAAGGGTTTCACAGAGCTTTGCAGAAGCAGCTTTTTCTCCTGTAAGGGGAGAACAAGCTAGCGTCTCTACTGAGAGCTGAGCTGGGGCTCGCAGACCCTCCAGCCCCAAAATCTGCCTCTACCTTCTGCAGGGATGGTACTTGCAAGCCATGCAGAAACAGCCACTAATGATAACCATTTGCATACGAACAACTCTCCTGTGAGAATTAATCTTTAGCAGAAAGCACAAGAATACTTTGCAGAAATAACTAAGTGTCTCAGTGGGGCTCACCCCACAGCTTTTTGGAAGAATGAATAGTTTTTTTTCTTCAGCATAGGTGCCTGGACACATGAGCTCCCTAGCTCTTGAGTGAACAATTGTGTCCAGGTGGTGTTAATGTCCTCAGAACTCCCCTCTTTACCACAAGGTCCCACAGGATATAAACCTCACTTTCATTTTAATAAAGTGATTTCTGCTGACCTGGTTCACTTTCTCTCCTCACACTCTGCATATCGTCTGCCTTTGGTCAATGGAAAGAGCTCGTGGCTTTCACTTCCCCTCCAGCTAGCTTTTGCTTTCTGCCTGCATTGGGCAGCCCCCAGCAGTGAGTGCACAGCGAGGCCAGGTGGCAGCTGCTCCCAGAGAACTGAAGTAGATCATTATATATATCTATATATAATGATCTATGTACCCACTCTTGGGTGTGTATATAGCAATGTGTATGTGCCCAGCTTTCATACAATCACAAAGGTTGGAAGAGACCTACAAGATCATCCAGTCCAACCATCAACCTGACTCCACAATACCCATTAAATCATGTTCCCCAGGGCCACACCTACTTGTTTTTTTTTTATCACCTGCAGGCACAGTGACTCCACCACCTCTCTGGTTAGCCTGTTTCAATACTTTACCACTCTCAGTGAATAATTTTTAACTGACATCCAATCTAAACCTCCCCTGGCACAATTTGAGGCAGTTTCCTCTTGTTCTTATCACTAGTGACTTTGGAGAAGAGACTGACCCCAACTTCTCTACAACCTCCCTTCAGGTAGTTTTAAAGAGCAATAAGGTCTCCCCTTCAACCTCCTTTTTGCCAGAAAAGATATTTTGTGAAACCTTCCAGAGCCACCCACATGGAGTGGCAAAAAGGGGCACCTTACACTGTGCCTGTGTCCCAACAGCTGACCAGTGCACAACTAAGCAGGTGTCTGCCTGTGCACTGTATTACACTTCCAGCCCACACTCCTCTGCTCCACTAGTTTACTGGCTGCTGCTCTTGGAGGGCAGGTGGAACCCCAAGGAAAGGGGGGTACTCAGGATACTGACTGTATCACTCACAGTGCTCCCAACGTGCCCAGTGAGGCACTCAACCCCATCAACTGTGCCCGTAACAGCTGCAAAGTGTGGCAGCACCTTTGCTGCCCCACTGGCCGGGGGAGGAAGAGTAGGGGGAGCCCGGCCCGGGGTGTTTCAATTCAGTGCACCCAGCGCAGCGGCGGTTCACCGGGCTCTCTCTTGCACGGAAACCACACGAGATGCACAAACAGTTGTGGTGGCTGCTCAGGTTGTTAGGGGAAGGTCTGGAGAGCCTGAAATTAGCCGGGTAACTGTCACCGCAGGTGAACAGCTATTTCACACCTCGGGAGCCGAGACACTTGTCTGTGCCCCCCGCACCGATGCCGCTCAGACACCGCGTTACAGAATGAAAAAGAAATCCTCGGGAAAGCAGAATAAAACCCGCAGGGTCCTTACAGACCTTTCAGATAAAAGTCACCGCGGTCAATCGCCCATAGGTGAGTCTTCCCGAAAGCACAGCACGATGCTGGAAGTGCTGCTTCCTCATCCTCCCCAAGAACACCTAAACCCCCACAAGAGTCGCCCGATCCCGGAACCCCCAGCCCCTGTCAGCACACTGCCCCGCAGGGACGAGCCGGACCAGCCGCTCCCGCCCGGCAGCAACGGGGCCGGGTTTGGAGGAGGAGGGGGGGTACGTACGTGCTGGAGGTGCCTGCGGGAGAGCAGCACGGGGCCGCGGGACTGCGGGCCCTTGTTGTACGAGGGCCGGTAGGTGTCAGGTTGTACCCAGTCGGGCTGGCGGTGTCGGCCCCGACCGTCGCGGTAGGCGCAGGCCCGGCGCAGGTTGTCGGCGCCGAG
>JAOXOE010000745.1:6696348-6798501 GCA_028565055.1 Phoeniculus purpureus | reverse complement strand
GGGTTGGAACTGGATGATCAGGTGGTCTCTTCCAACCCAGAGTGATTCTGATTGTATAACTTCTCCAGTGAAGTGATGCTGCTGTGGCAGGGGGATTAGACTAGATGATCTTTCGGGGTCCCTTCCAATCCCTAATGATTCTATGATTCTAGGTCAGTGCCAGAGCCAGATGGACACCAGCCTGCATTCATTTCAGCAATTGCTGCAGGGAAAAAGGTAGCTGAAACACATATAAGAGTTTGTTTAAATACCACTGAAATGCCCTGGTGACTGGTGGGAAGCAGGGCATTTCTGTGGTATTTGAACAAACTTGCACATTCCATTGGAGACACACCCCCACCCCTTCTTTCTGGGAGCACAGAGTCCTCAGTGCCTCACTGGTAAGCAGTGTCTCTAATCAGTTTTGCAGCAGTGACAGGTAACTGGAGCCAACAGGGCAAGCTGAGGTTGTGTCTCAACATCCTTTCCTCTCTGGAGGGTAGGCACCACCCTTTGTGAGCCAGAATCGGTTTCTGATCAAGTGGAAGTTCAGCTTCTTCCTTTGTGGTAAAACAACCCGCCTAGAAATGGTGAAGCCTACAAGAGAGGTGCTTCTGCAGCATCGCTGCTTTCATCAGTCTCCATGCTGGGGAGGGAAACGTCCCACTTCCCCCAGAGCCTGAACAGCAGTGGCAATCTCTCTGTATCAAGCAAGCCACTGGGCAATTAATTAACTATGCCATCAGGGAGAGCAGGTCATGGATAATAATGATGTCCAACAGCCTTCTGTCTCTACAAACCTGATGATGCAATTACTGGAGGCAGTAGAGCACAGCCAGCCAAACCTGGAGGCCACACCACAGCCTCCCACATCATTGGTAACCAGCACAGGCAGGTACCTGCCTGGAGACAAAGAGGAGGATACTCCAAACAAGATAAAGCAAGCTTTGTAAACTAACATCTGCATCCTGCAGTAGACACCACAGACAGCAAGAACCAGCTCTTCACATGAAGCTGCCCCCGCATCAGCAGTCACATCATTGCTTGCAGGGGTCTGAGTACAGACCACAAAACCCTTCAAAATGACAAGAGTTCCCACAATCAGGTACGTGCCTAGCTGCTTACCACATACTCATCCTCGTAACCCTCGTCATCTGCCTCACCCGTGTTTGGATCACAGTCTTTGACAGTGAACTTCATCATGCAGCTGAAGGTACAGGTCACTGGAGACAGGAGAAACAAAGGCAAGGCTCACATTACCACCTGGTCCACATTGGCCTGTGGCAGAAGGGATTGGGAGATTTGGGGCTGCTGAATTTTCCCCATCACTGTCAGTAGCACAGGCTTAGCCACTCTCTCAAGGACAAGGCATGTATTTGTAATGTTATGACTAGCAAAAAGTGATGAAGACAGTCTCAGGATACGAGACTGTAGTGCTCAGATCAAGTGCTATTACTGAGGAACCTCAAGTTGTGTTGAGAATACTAACTAAACACAGCCCACTAGCATCTTGTGAAGAGGCAAGAAGATCATTATGGAGGGATCAGCTCATGTGCCGCAGAAATGAAACCACCCTTTACCGCAGCTGAATAAAACCACTCATCTGGGAGAGGAAGTGATGACTCAACCCTAAGAAGATGGGCACTTCTGGGTGAACAGCAGCACCACAGACAGGTGAGCAGTACCAGAACACAAAGCACAGGCAAGGCCTAGTTCATGATAATGGGCACAGACAAGTGACAGGGCGCTCAGCTCAAATAAACAACCCTGAAATTTGAACAGTTTTTCTGAAATACCCCTTTGTTACTCAGAGCACTCACAGCATTTTACAGGTACCAGCAAAGAACAGACAGGCTAAAGGGCATGCCAGGGTGCATGGGACAGAACTCAGCAGAGAGCTGACTGCTCATCTGCCAGCTCTCACAGCCCAGCTTGACAATGCTACAGCACAAGGGAAACAGGAGACGAGAAACAGAGCTGATAGTCCCCAAACTGCAAGGAGAAGTCATGCTGAGCATCACTCAGGTCTGCACCCACACACAGGCTATAAATACCTGGCTAGGATGCAAAGTAGAATGTGTGGGGGTGAGCAATACAGAACAGTTAATTTGGGGAACGTCAGGAAAACATAGAGCAAACTGTTTACCTGCTGTCGGATCCTCTTCAGACAGTGCCACCAGTGTGTAGCAGGTACCCGGCTGGTTGTACATCAGGGTTTTGGCAGGTACGTAGCCAATGACCTCATACCCCTCTGTTGGCTCCATCTGCACTGTGACATTCTCCAGGATCTGATCATTCAGGGTGTTCGTGCAGTCAAACTAAGAGGAAAGGGAAAGCAGACACAGCTTGAAGCTGCTCACAATAGAACTAACTGCAGACTTGCTTTCCACAGAGTGGGAGCACTATGTCAGCCTCTGAACCCTTATCTCGTTTTTCAACTGTGCACCCTTGCCATCAACTGGCCAGCCCCATAGGGCTCATGTGTTCCGGATGTCACAAAGCACCTGCAAGTAAAAACTGCTCATTTAAATGCTTTAGGGGAGAAACTAAAACCCTCCAGGGAACTCAAATGCTCCAGCAAATTATTATTTTTTTAAGGAAACACCACTTCAGATGAAAAACATAACTATCCAACGCAGTCCTCTGCAACCCAAGCAGGAGCACAAATTCAGCGAGGCCAGGGATGTGTCAGTTTCTGCCTGTCTCAGTTCACACGTTAGTATGCAATTTTTTCCTCTAAACCTACTTTGTCCTTTCTCTCTGGATGGCAATTTCCAGGTTAACTCTTTGCTGCATGGAAATGTACTGTGTTGCCTACATCTTCTCACTTGGTGCTACAGCAGATGGGAAGATGAGCTTTTGCATAGCTCAAACCAGGGATAGTCTGAAAAAGTTTCCACAGCTTAATGGTTTCAGCAAGTCTAAGCTTGATGGTTAGACTTTGTTCTGGCTGCAATGACAAGTTTCTTAATCTCATACAGTTACATTTGGCAGATGGACAACAGAAACAAAGATCAACTCTTATGAGGACTGTGTAAGCAGTTCAGAGCTTTTGAGGAAGCAGCTGGCTAAGGACAAAACACCATTGCTAATGAGCTAGTGTAGGACTCACTGTGCCTTAAATTTCCTGAGGCTCAGGAAAAGACACTGGCACACTGATCCCAACACCCCACATGTAGCAGCAGGGTGATACAGCCAAGGCCACGAGTACAGAAAAAAGCACCTGTACTACACAGGCTAAAACAAAACGTAGGGCATGAAGACCTCCCCTCACCATGTCCCTTTCTTGGGTACCCTTTCCATTCTCTCAGATACAGTAACCTTCATTCTTTTATGCCAAAACCACAAGCTTGGAGAACCTGAGGAAAGAACATAGCTCACTTTGCCAGCTGCTCGGAGAGAATAGCTCAATCTAGTGCTGCTTTGATTTACTCAGACTGTCCATGTAAGCACTGTCCCAACACACATGCTCTCTAGTTAGTGTTTTCTGGGAATTTCCTGTCCTGGATGAAAAACTAGGAGACTCTTCATTGCAGTGACATGCATCAAACACCAATACTCCTTTCTTCCAAGGGAAGCTTTTAACTAGTCAGAAGTCTATTTTCTGAACCTCTTTCAGCATCACATGCCATACACTACCCACCTGGAACACCATGTGGCTGACAAATGTGTGCTTGGTGCAACGAACCACATACTCTGTCTCCAGCTCTGTCAGGGCAACAGGCTCTGGGGAAGACTTGAAGAGTGGACCCAGTCCCCGAAACTCGGGGATTGCTCCCAGTTGCTCTGAAACAAAGGACACAAACTATTGCCTTCCCCGACCCACAGGAAGGCGTTAGTTGCAAAGCACTCAATTAAGCTTCTAGTAGCTGCTTCAGCAAGGAACTGCTCATCAAACATGGATAAACATTTAGGAGAGACTTTTAAAATTGCAGTAATCCTTTGCCTACATCTGTTGCAAGATTGAAAGAACAGGACTGCAGGCACCCCGAGCCCCAGGAGTGAACAGCTCACTAGGAGGCTATGATGTCACCCACTGAAAGGACATAGGAAAAAGCCAGAAGGGCTAAGGGAGGCTCAGCAAGAGGAGCCTACATTATACTCACACACAGGCAAAGGAGAGGCCTTGAGTTAGTTTACCTTGGAATATTTCTTGCCTTGTCGCTGCCACCTTCTCTGGTTGTTTGACTACAGTGATGGGGGCATTTTCTTTAGAAGAAAGAAACACACAAAATAAAAAAATAAAAAAAATGTGAGGGTGAAGAGTAAGAAGTAACTAAATCACAAAAAAAAAAAAATCAGTGCCTAGAGAAGAGAGCTCATTTTTCATCTTGCTATGGACTAGACACCTGTATTTAGCTTCATAAATGCCTTTGGAACTGCAGCAGCTCTGATAAGGATTACCAGCTACTACTATTATTAGCAGTTGGACTCAACTGAAACACTAACATGGGAGCAACCAGATTTGCTGGTGCTTGTCTTTGCAGAAGATATAATCCCAGAAAAATTAAATAGGATGGAGTGCACCAATTCCCAGCAAGCCCAGCAAAGTTGGTTATCTGAGGGCTGGAGCTGCAATGGAATTACCAACAGTTTGGGCCAGCATTAAGGGGATTGTTCCCCACCTGCTCTTTGCTCAATGATAGGAGCTGTTGCCAAAGGAACAGATTTCAGGTCGAAGGGTTTCTCTGAGGGCTCCAGCGTGTACTGGTGCAGAGCCCTCTCCAGGCCAGGGATGGACACAGTCAAACCTGGGGACAAAAGGGAGAAGTCACCACGGATAATTTCAGCTCTTAGCCACTTGTTAAACCAGGAAAGAAACACAGACTTGTTTAGAGAGCTTCCTGCATTACCATTCAGGATGTAGCCAGCATTGAGAGCTTTCTGCTTCTGTTCCAGAACATTCAGGTAGAAGGTGGCTCTGTCTCTCACTTCATTGTCATCATCCATCACACATCTGAGAAAGAAAGAAGAAAATTTTCTTAAGTGCAAGGCAGCAGAGACCATGTGAACTAACTCAGGTGACTAAGCCACATTATAGGGCCAGAAGCACACCCCAGAGGAGACAATCAGCAATTTATTAGTGACTGTATTAGAAAAGCCACTATCCTCAGCTTCTACCCACTTTGCAGTGCTCACATCACAAGATCCTGGGTACCCACTGCATCTTCTCAGATCCGCAGATGGATGCTAACAAGCTCTCAAGAAAACTGGTTTGTTTTTTTTCCCCACACAGGATGTTGAGAAACTGAGGTATAACTCACCTTTTGAGTAACACCAAGATACTAGGTAACATCTCCTCATTCTGGGCTCCAAACTTGGCCAGGGCACTTACAGCACCTGTAGCATAAGTTATAAAAACAGAATTAGAAAGAAATTAACTGAAGTTTCCTCAATTTCCTGGCCTGGATCAAACTTCCTGTCTCGGTTCAGAGTCACTGCATCTCCCTTTTCTTCATCTCACCATTTCTCAGCTGCAGGCCACCTCTTGGATAAATGCTACTGCAGGATTCTGCTGTGTAAGACCTGCTCAGGATCACAATCCTCAAAAGCACAGCTTTCCAGGTCTGCCTCTTACCTGCCCGGACTTCTTCATGCTCCAGGACAACCCTGTTGTAGATGAAGCGAATGTATTTGGAGGGGTTGTTGGTTTTGGGCCCTTCCTGCCCCAAGAGGTGGAGGATACGAGTGGCCAGCACTGTGAACTCGCAGTCCTCAATGAATTCACAGAGGTGAGACAGGCCTGTCTCTTTGCTCTCCGAGTTCTCCTCAATGATGCTGATGATGCAGTCCACAATGGCTCGCTTGTATTCAAAGCCGCCCTAAGGAGCAAAAGGGAACTGCTCAGCTGGAAACCTTACAGTATTTTAGAGACTCTGAACTAGCTAGACAGAAAAGAATTTCCTTTGAAAAGGTCACTCACGCTCAGTGCTTTTAATCTGCATTTGAAAGTAGAAGGGCAGTAATGCTGTCCCCTCTTTACACCCAGAAAGCCAGCAAGTATTAGCTAATATTGAAGCTCTCTTCAGAATGGCTACAGTGAGAAAATAACAATTCCTAAAGAGGATAAAAGAATTTATCTGCCTGAAGGGTATACATGTCTTTTAAAATCCTCAGCTGCTAGAATCAGTGCATAAGAACAGCCAGATGGGAGGAGAAAAAACCAAGCCCACCCTCTTCCCTTGGGTCCAGACATCTGAGGATGAATTACAAGAGAAATTTACTAAGTATCATATCTGCCACTGCAGTATCCAGCCAATTGCCCCATTAGTGTGGGAAGACAGGCAATCGATACCTCCCCAGGCACACCCTGTAACCTGCCACGGTGTTAATGCTCAGTTATTGTCCAATATTATTTACTAGTATCCTCCATACACACCAGGGGATTAAACTGCACACTGTCCTCTGCCAATTACATGCACAGTGCTGGGCATCTGGGGATCCTTCTGGAGCTACTTTGGATTTAAAAAAAAAGCTTTCCAACAGAACGGCTTGGACTACAAAGCCACATTTAAAATTATACTCTCCACCTACAGAAAATCTGGGAGAGGAGAACCATCTATTTTTCATGGGAGAGAAACAAGATGCTTCAGTTCATTCCCAAACAAGAGGCTGTAATTGGCAGAGTGATGTCAGAGCAAGCAGTGGTGCCAGCTGTGTCAAAGGCACATTAGCTCATTCTGAGACAGCATCAGCAAACCTCTGTAAAGCTATCTTTCTGCAATCTATGTCTGACTGAATGCAGAGAATGGTTACAGGTGCTCGTGATCCCTTCACTGCCGCAGCACAGAGAACAGAACAAAAGTGGTCTTGTGTCATCAATAAATAGGCTGTTATGGAATCTTTGTGTACAAGACAAAACTTCTTTGAATTTGCTGTCAAAGTATGAAAGAAAGCTGGTTCAAATGCGAGAGACACACAGACTTCCAATAGATGTGCTGTTGCCTGCATCTGCTTTGAAAGTTAATAAACTCCCCCCAAAATTAAAACCACATAAAAAATATGCCTGGCAGTACATGTGTAACTATTGTGCACTGGCCTTTCTGCCAACAAGACTGCAGGCCTGTTAGAGAGAGGGTCTGCTGCACAGCATCATCAGTAACAACTTGGTTCTCACAGGGGGTGCTGGGCAGTCCTGCAGTTCGTGAATATAAATGAGGAACACAAAGTAGTCATTCTGTAAACTTACCTCTTCTCGAAGCATAGTGAAGAGAAAGTTCATGAGGACGGCATGCTTGCGAGGGTACTTCTGACACAGTGCATTGATGGCCTGCACCACTACAACCTGGAGGAAAAGGGGGAGTTAAAAAGGATCCTGCTTCACCAAGTAGGGGGAAAAAAAAGAAAGAGTCAAACGGTGTTGCCTTTGCGCTGGTACCTAGCCAGGAAACTATGGTTTTGTCTTTACTTATCCAACAAATGTAGCTCCCAGGAATTGGAGGAGATTCATCTTTATGCACTGGCCAGCCCCTGTCAAATACCCACACCCACTGGAAAGACAAGAAAGATTTAATGCTCAAAGGGTGTCTCCCCAGAAGACTGCATGTGACCTTGGAGCTGGGTGCTGTATGATCAAGGGATGGCTCAGACCAATACCTTCAGATTTTCCCTTCCCTACAAACAGTCTGTATCCCAGCTCCTGGAAGCAGCTCCATGCAGGTTTCAGAGTGCACACACTAACAAGACCAAAGACCAAGGGGTTTCTTCAGAAACCTATGTGTCCTGCCTCCTATTTCCTTACTTTGAACTCATCTGAGATTTCTGACATGAAAGAGGAGATCTGCTTCATGAGTCGGTCAATGCTGCTTTCACTGCCAGTCTTCAACAGCGTGGTGATGGCCAGGGTGGCTATGCTGCGGTTGGAGTCTGTCACAAGGTTCTCCAGATCTAGATTACAGGCAGTCACAGCAGATGGGTGCTTCATGGCCACCTAGAGCAGAGAAGGAAGAGTGTAAATCCTTCAATAGATGTAAAAGATTCAGCTAGCAAACCCCACTGAGTCTATAAGCTCTCACTGCTTAATGTAAAAATAAAAGCTACAGACTGTACATGAGGGCCATCTCAAAAACAAATAATCTGAGGTTAAAGTAACAAGCTCTTTCTTCCTGCAGAATTGCATGTCTTGCAGGAAGAGAAGCTATAGTAATAAACAGTCTTTCATGATTGTTAACTCTCTCTTTCTCCTCTACACATTATGAGAAGGAAGCTATGAATTACAACAGAAATTCAGTGAGCCTGGCTGTGCAAAACAGCTCCGTGGGTGGAAGCACAGCGGTTACCAGACGCTCCATTCTGTCTTTTTTCTTTTTCAGAGTTTACAAGATCAACTGAGAAGCTGAAAAAAAGACTGTCACAGAGCAGGCAAGAAGCAGCATCAATGTTTGATCCTGGTTTTACAAGGAACTTGTTCACCACGGAGAGCTCAAATGGGAAAGCAGTACTACATAAGATCGGTGACACTCTCAAACAGATCTGTGAAAATTACTGTGGTGGTGGTTTTTTTTTCCTTCTGTAAGGCATTCTTTGAGGTCTTATTTTACTCAAAAAGCTGCATCCCAGAGTAGAGGTTATTCACACAAAATCATCACATAATGTGGCCTCCTTTCACTTCTGAAGTCAGCACCTCTCAGCACATACAAAACAATTACAGCTCTCAAGAGAGCAGCTCCTACCTTGTTGAGGGTACGGACGGCTGCATATCTCAGCGCTGCTTTTGGGGAGCTACAGAACAGCTGCAAAACTGCAAGGCAGAAAAAATAATAAAAGCAGATGTTTAGGCAACTTATTATTTCACACCTAAAACAACAGCTTCAGTGAAAAGTCAGCTGCGAGCACAAGCAAACTTAAGAGGCAGCTGTGAACTTACTGGGGCACATATTACTGCTGACAACTAGCTCTTACCCACCTCCCTTTTTCTGCAGTGCTGCTATCCTTCACTCTGCTTGAAAGCTAATTTCATCACTGTGTCATCCTTCATATTAAGTAAATTTGAACTGCTGTCTCCAATTCTATACAAACCCTGTTGTTTTCCCAGGGCTGGCCCACTAAAGGCACCCTCCCTGTGCAGAGGGGTGACACACAGCCTCTCTACCCACTAACAATCCCAGATCAGCAGAACCTTTGGACTGGATCGAGCTGGGAAGGCAGGACCCCAACATCTTGACTTCTTGCACAGTTACGCTCAGTCTAACGCAGGGAGATGCATCAGTTAAAATTCAACCCTGTTTCATAGGGGAAAAAAAAAGACCCCTCCAGCAACCCACACTTGAACACACCAAGCAAGTACAGGAGCAAAGCTATCAGACACATCACAGGTTCTCCACAGTGATATAAAACAAAGGTTATGGCACAATTACAAGCCTAAAACTACACGAGGTCTTTGTTTCTTAGGGTAGTCAGCAGGTGCCATCACCGCAGGCCCACAGACCATTGCAAGGAGTGCCACATTTACCTGAGACAGCTGGAGCCAGCTCCTTGGCAGTGCAGTTGGGCAGGTTAATGATGGCAGATGCAGCTTCGTAGACCACCATCTCGTGCTTGTTTCTTAGGCAGCTCTCAATGAAATCAAACAAGGGGCTGTCACGGCTAAGAGACAAAAAAATCCCCAAGAATTAATTAAAACAAAAGGTGCTAGCAGAGATGAAGAATCCAGTAGCAGGAATGGGCAGGTGCCATAGCTTGTGGAAAGGTAAAAACAGTCATAAATCCACTGTCCCCAGATCTTTCAGTGGTCATTACACTGTACTTCCAGCATGCCTGGGCTAGGAAACGACACTGCATACATGGTAGCCAAATAATAGCAGAACACAGAGAAAATGAAGTATGGTAACTCAGTAAAGAACAGCTACACAAAACAGTCCAGAGGACCAAGAGTTTTATGTGCAAACACACAGACAAGACTCACAGAAGCCACCTCATAACAACCATGAAAGCACCATGAAAGCACCCTTTCTCTGTTGCCTTTTACCCAAAAATGAGAGGACAGAAGAAGCATGCTGCTCGTCAAAGACAGAAATAATTGCCCTCATGAGATGGCAAATGAGCCTACAAGAGGACATGGAAACAGGATCTGGGGAAATTCTTCCAGCAGGGCAAAGGAGCCTGCTCACCTGCCAGCCTCTTCCTCCAGCAGCTTGCTGGCTATTCGAATCATCATGCAGTAGGCAAACGGTGACTTGAGGCCGTGGCGTGTGAACTTGCTGAGCATCTTGTTGACTGCCAGGCGGTCATTCTTCCGCAGATGGTAGAGCAAGCCCAGAGCATGATACTACGTGGGGAAAGAGATTGTCACAAACTCAGACTGTATAATTTACACTTTAGCCACTCTGCCTGGCTGAGCGCTAGCAGTTTGCTCTGCTCCAAGCTGCTGCTATATTCCCTATATTGGTGCTGGGTTTCCTACCTGCACCATGATATTGTCACTGGAAGCTGCCTCCTGAGCCTCATTCACCCAGCGTTTCACCACATCATAACTGACCTTCAGCAGGTGCTGAGAAAAGACAAAGCCACAAACAACCCATGAGAGGAGGCTGGAGGAAGTTTTGAGAATCACAGCTTATATTAAGAAGCAACAAACCTTCCCTGTGAGGGTAGTGGTGGCAGCAACATACAAAAGAGCAAGGGATCATCATGTAGAGACCTAGTCATGGCCTCAAGAGTCAATGCCAGCCCCTCTGTTCACAAAGATGGGAACGGCAACAAAGAAACCCTTTAACTCCCAAGAGATCTAGCCCCACCACAAATGACAGCTTCCTAGTGTGGCTGACCTCCCAGGCTGGCCCTGCAGGAAGTACATACCAGGGAGGACACCAGAGCAGAGCTGGATACACTTGGCACTTTGTCAACAATCGCCTGCTTCATGTAGCGCTCGATGGCCTGCAACATGGTGCTCTGTGGGGAGATGTAAATCACAACGAACATGGAAAAGCTGTTTGGAGTGTGAAAAGGGAAAGGCAAAGGCACGAATAGAAAAGTGGAAGGTGCAATGGGGTGAAGCAGGGAAAGGTGAAAGGCCTAGGTGAAGGCCCCAAAGGAAAAGCAGCACTTACATCAGTGATTTGACAGAGCGCTCTCACAGCGGGGCCTCGGTAGTTGTCATCCTTCCCAGTCATGTCTTTGGTTAAGCTGGTTGGAAAAGGAAACTCTCAGCACTGCACTGAGCCAGCAGCCCTCAGGTGCACACATAGCACAGAGCGAGCAGCAGGCAGCCAGCATCACAGTTGAATGCCAAGAATGCAACTGCAGGTCTCAGGCAAGTCCCTTTGGGCTGGGAAGGCAGGAGGAAAAGACTGAGGGACCAAGCCCACCAGCAGACTGTGCCAGCTCTTGATCACCAAGTGAGGCTGGAGCACACACACCTCAAGGCATTTGCGTTTTTTACTATCCTTTCCCCAGGATCCCAGGCAGTGCGAGACCATCTGTGAGGGGAGGGGAGTTCATCGCATCACCTCGCTTAGGATTGGCTTCTGCCTGCTGCATAGCCTTGACCCTCAGCAGACCCTATACCCTAAGGTTCCTGTCTCTCCAAAACACATTGGAATTATGGAAGCACGATCAGCATTCCAGGAATTACTCTCAGAGGGAATTTTGTTGCATCATTTGCTGCTACAGAAACAGTAAATCCTTGTCTACCTGTTGAACGCTTTGGGATGTATGCCAGAAATCTTCAAAAAGCTTCAAGGCATTCAGTCAGAAAGTAGGACTTAAAGACCCTTTTGTAGAAATGGAAAATATATTGGTACTGCCCTATATGTAACTTAGAGACAATCCAAACACCCATGGCCGTGGAATGTGGGGACACAGCACATTCCACACACATCACTAGGAGTTCAGGGTCTGTATTTCAAAGGAAAAAGGTTTTCTCAAAGGCATTACCTGTCCTTTCCCTGCATAGAGGCTACAGCTATCTCCAAGAGAGTGACTGGAGTATGTAATATTATAGTAAGAAAAGTGAAGTGACTGACCTGCTAGTAACAATGATCACATCTTCTGCAATATTAGACATCTCTTTGATAGTCAGGTAACACATCCTGCGAAGAGTTGGCTGACAAGGGAAGAGGGAAGACAGACATCAACTGAGAGGCTCCTGAATAGGAAGAGTTCTCAGTGTTCCCTGATACACGATTTTGTTGTGCAGATCAAGAACCTGATACCTTTAGAAAGTCCCAGTACCTGAGACAAAACTTATATCAACTAACAAAACCCCTCTTTCTCTTCTAAAGCACTCAATCTTAGGGTGAGGCCAGAGACACCAGATTTAACTGGATCTACAGTTTCTTCTTTCACTTGTCATTCACATGATCAGGGGAAAAGAGCACAAAATCATTAGTCGAAGGCACCGTGTTGCTTCAAAAGCAAAAAATGTATATTCCTGAGCCTAGGTATTTCTACATTAGTCTCATGATTTTAATGTCTTGATGGCACTGTTGCTGTGGGTAGGAATTAGTTCCTGGCTTCCTCCAGGAGAAAGAGTCCTTGACTTTCAGCAGGAAGCAGGACCTTTTTGCACTGGGCACAAAGCAGTGTATTCTAGCGTTGATATGCTTGATCTGTGCTTACCACAATCTCCCCAGCTAAGCAGCAATTCAGAGGGAGAATCTCTGTCTCAAGAACAGAGAATGCTTCAGTTAAGCTGCTACAAAGACATAATCTGGGAAGGGTTAAAAAGCTGATCTCAGTTTCTGAACTTCCATTCTACTCTTCCCACTCATATCAGGTAGCTCCAGACAGAACAGAAAACCTAGTTGTGTAAAAACAGACATCTCAAGTCTGAAAGAGACATTGTTGACAACTTGACCCACTAAATAAATAAAACAGAGACCAACAAGCAGTCTTACATCATTGGACTGAAACAGCTTGGTCATAGCAAAGAAGGAGTCTGTAGCTTCCATGACACCAAGGTGCTCCCCCTAGAAGATATTTGGAAAGAAGCAAGAAAATCCCAGTTATCAGAGTCAGCTTTGGGCCTGCGGCAGGTGTCTCCATATGGGTATAAATTTTTTCTTCCTTACCTGGTTTATGAGATACAGGATCTTGGTAAGAATATGAGCACATTTTCGTGGGCTTATGGGAGTCTCATTAAACACTCTTGCCTGGAAACAAAGCATATACAAGGATGCTGACAACAACACCCCATCGCAAACACTGTCCTGCCTGGTCTTGGCCTTTGCCATGGATACAAACATCACACTGTGAGCAAGGTATAGAGAGATTCTTAATGGCTTTAGATCAGATTTCACCTCAGTTCCTGTTAAATATGGAACCCTTCTAAGTAGCTGGTTCTACAGTCTGGGATCACAAACCCAAGAGCAATTAAAGTTTACAGGTAAGAACCTCACCACGCTTTCACCCACGAGTCTGGATTTGTGTGCTAGTTAAAACATTAGTTTTCTGACGGATGACATACATGAGCTTGGGGAGGCTAACAGGAGCCAACACTGTTCACAACACTGCAAGCAAAGAGATAACACTGAAACAACAGGATCTGGGGATCAAGAAGTTTACCTGTTGTTGAACAGAAAGGCATTTTTGCTAAACAAATTTATAGCCACTCACACTCTACTCATAGATAATTTTGCACCTGTAATACATTTGGGGTGTTCAAGGCCAATTTCCCAACCTTCTTGTTCTAGGGTGGACTTTTAGAGTGGACTTTCCCAGGTAATTTTGTTATTATTTATAGTTCATAGTCTTGAATTTGTTACAAAGAACAGTTCAGCCTTCTCCCTTCCTCCCTCTAACAACAAAGCAAGAACCAACAAGATTGCTGCCCTTTTCTTTCAGAGCTAGCAGGACTGTAACAAACCTGCACTTCCTTGCTGAAGTTCTCTAGTGACCTACTTTAAGAAAAGGAGCAACTCTATCCGAAAAGAGAAACACGAAGGACACAATCTGAGGATTTACCTCTTGCAACACTGCACTCTTCTCCAGGTGCTGGAATGGGTTAGAACCCCCACCTGAAAAAGAAAGAGAGTAAATAAGTCTTTCCAGGGATAGTGCTGTGGAAAAGCAACTTTCTAACCATACTCATACTTTACAAACAGACTGAGTATTTTAGGGTGACCTGTGTCATGAACACGAAGCAATCAGATCTCTCTTGGTTAAATAATTATTAATCACATGTCTTCACAACAGCTAAAGAAGGTAGAACAGACTGGACATCCTTCGATTTGTCATCCTCTCCACAAGTAACTAGCCATGAACCGACATAACTCAGTTCTGCTGTTATCCCCAAAGACTCGTTTGCAGCCCCTGGGCCAGGAGCTTGCTGACAGTCGCCACACCAATAAGACAGACTAGAAACAAGAACTCAGACTGACACAGGTATCACTCACCAGACTGGTGAGGCAGGAGTGCTTTACTCCACCTCATAAAGCAATCAGGAATCCCTCAGTAAAGTATTTTTGGATCTATCACTAATTAAGAGAACAAAACAGCAGACCAGGCAGCCTGGACACAGAGTAACTGTCATTGTTCCACTTAATAGAGGGAATTACATTAAATAATTAAACCCTTCACCAATTAAAGATGAAACAATCAAAGGGAAAAGACCCATCATTTTGCACGTTCTCTATTAGCTTGTCTCCTATGCATTTGCAAGCTGCTGCTCTTCAAAAGCTGCCAGTGATTGACAAGCAGGCTTTAATTAGTACCTATGTTCAGCCTGGCCCTGGGACAAAACATCCATTCCCAGAGTTGTGCCAATGTTTAACAAGCCTGATCTACTAGAGAGCTCCTGGGCCAGCTCTGGTCTGACCTGGGCTTGGAGCATCCTACATTGGTGCCAGAAGCCTTTGCTTACACTTAAAAGCAAACACATCTGCACTCTGGCCGCTTCTCAACTCATAAACTGCCCCACTCTGGCACAAGAGAAGTTTGAAAACGCAGTGAGTGACTGAACAAAGCACAGACACTTATGTGGAATTGAGAAGAAAACTAGTTCCACAACAAGCATGTGAATGTCTTCCAACAAAACCTGCTCAGCAGCACAGTCTGGTCCAGCATGTGTACAACTCCTAAGTCAGCCACAAAGAATAGACCTTCCTCTCGTCATCTCTCACAGCACTAACGACTGTGAAATACCCTGTGCATGAGATCTCAGCCCTCACAGCACTCTGTGCCAAAGTATGCTTCCATCAGAGGAAGAGAAGGCAGAGGAGGCAGAGGCTGTGTGTTCAGAAAGCTCCTAGTATTGGATGACTAGTGACAGTTTGTACTGACTTGCAGAGAAACAGTCTGAGAAAGGATCTGGAACTGACTGAGAAAGGATCCTGGGACAATCATATGCCCAAAATAACACGTTAAAGTGCGTTCCGACAGCCAGTGGAAGCAGCTCATTTAAGGCTACCTAAACCATTCATGAACAGCAGATGCAGAAGCCAATTAAGTGACCACAATGAACTTAACAATAGACTGCCCCGTTAGGCTCTACATGCAAAGATCAGGTACGCAAGACCTGTAAATTCAGGGATGACGTGCTCCTTCCAACAGGGAAGATGACAAACACTCAGGCTATATACTTTGGACATATGCCTAGTCTACAGGAGAAAGGCAGATGTGGTAACATCAAGAGACAGGAGAGGTAGAAGACGGAAGACATAATTTGAAATAGGAAACAATAGGATGAGAAACAAATGCAACACTGAAGGAAAAATGTCAGAAAGTATACAAGCAGTGTCAGACAGAAGGGAAGAGCTCTGTGAGCTGCCTTTATGAACAAAATCCACAGGAGTCAGCACCACAGTACCAGGAAGTGCATCTCCTGCCAGCATTGGCCACAAGTAACACCAATTCCTCCCAGTGAGCGGCAGGTGCAAATGCCCCCAAAATGAGAGCCAAAGGCACTCGGATGTGTTCATGTGCCATCTGCTCTAAGAGAACCTGCTCTGCAGCGGGGCTGGACTAGATGTTCCTCTGGGGTCCCCTTCAATCCCCATCATTATGTAATTCTGGGACTCTGTGATTCCCCATCAACAGCTCCATCGTGAAGTGATGGAGATGTCACCGGGAGCTCTGGCCGAGGGGCTCAGGGGCCAAGCAGTTAACGCGACGACAGTAAACATCAGGCACAGCGACTGCGGCTCTCACCAGGATCCCTGCTGAGCCGACTCCCTGCGCACCGCAACGCCTTGTCGCGCAGAACCCTCACGGGAAGGCTGAGAAGACCCCCCCCCAAGGCACAAGCACGAAAGGAGAGGCCGTGTCACCCACCCTGCTGCGACACACCCGGGTCACACCCCGCACCCACCCCTACCGCCATCACCCGCTGGACTGGGCTCCCTCCGCAGAGCTCTCCCGGCCCGGCCCCCTCACCTGACTCCTCGTCCTTCTTGTCGAACTTTTTCAGCATGGCGCTGCCGAGAGGGCCCCGCCGCAGCCTCCACGTACCCCCTGAGCCGCTGCCGGTGCCACCGCCACCGCTGCAGCCCCGCCCCTTCCTGTCAGACTGTCACCGCCCCGCGCACGCGCAGACACGTCCCCGCCACGTAGCTGCGGGCGGGACGCGGGGCTGACTGACAGGAGAGGGGCGGGGACAGAGTGGGGAGGGACAATCTGATTGGCGGGGCGAGGAGGGGGTCTAGGGCTGGTGATGCGGTGGGGCTGTGAGGGGTGCTAGGCCGGAGACACCACCACTAGAGGAGACACACGCTTTGGGAGTGGGATGCCTTGGGGGGACAATGGGACCCCGGCATGGGGACTTCGGGCAGAGGCCTCCCCCAGGAGATAGGGGAACATCGAGCAGGGAGGACACACTGGGGCTCGCAGTGGGACAGGACAGAGGAAGGGGTGATCGTGGCAGGGGCTCTGGGACCTGGGGGACAAAGGGGTGACAGGGAGAACCCCCTGCTGGGGACTAGCAGGTGTCACCTGGACTGCCCAACCTGGAGCATCCCTCTGTCTGGCAGCTCCTCCCTGCCCCATGTCCCTGCCGCTACCAGCAACCTGTGCGTACCATGAACCCAGAAACCCCATGACCTTGTGGCACCCACCCACTGCAGTAGAGTGTCGCCGGGGTCCAGAACTGTTCAAGCATCACCCAAGCCCTGGAGTAGATGAAGAAGGCGAATGACCCATTCCCACCATGCCACCCCAACCCACCCCACCTATCTGCTGGCACATCCCTTTGCCAGCTGCCAAATATGGCCTTCCTGCAAGGTATGGGATCACCCCCATTGCTTCTGCTCCCATCTCAAACCCAGTGCCCACTCCAAAGTAAAGGGACTGCACTCACCCTGCAGCAGGTACTCCTCGAAGAACATGGCTGTGTCCCCCACCAGCTCCAGTGGACCACTCAGCTGGTGTCCCCTCACCTCTGCCTTGCTAGTGCTGTCCTGTACTTTGCACAGGGCGGCCGCACTCTGCTCTGCCCTTATCTCCCAACCTTGCCGAAGACAGTGGCAACAACAGCACAAGACTGTGTCCCTGTTGGCCCAGAGCTGCTGCAGGTACCCAGGGCTGGGGAACTGCCCACTGCTGGTGCAAGGGCTGACACCATTTGTTTGGGGTTTAATGAATTCTAATGCTGTCTGTGACCCAGGACATGCCCCCACTGCATCGCCAGAGAGAGGGAGCACAAAGTGAGGGTGTAAAGGAGTACAAGACTAGTATAACCCACGATAGACAGTGTTCAAAGCCAGCCTTTATTGTGCCTGCTTGCCAACACCAGCTTCGAGGCTCAGGGGTGGATTTGTGTGCTGCAGCCCACCAGAGTGAAGCAGGGCACAGGAACACCTGCCAGGCTGGATGTGGCCCTTTTGGAGACATCCCAGAGGCAGACAAGTGGGGAGCAAAGCAGGGCACAGAAACCAGGGCTGGGACCTAGTAGTGCTCCATCCAGTGCTGGCCCCAGCAAGGGCAAACCCATCCCTGTCTTCTCCGGTGATGCTGAGATGACAGTTATTAAACAGAATCTTCTCCGGGTGCTGCCAGTGCTGTGGGCACAGGGACCAGAAGAAGAGCTGCTGTGCCCACGGGTCCCAGTGTACACCAGTGCCACCCCATGCAGACCAGGGGAAGAGACGATGTAGTCCACAGTTGCCCATGTTCACCAGTGCCAATCTATGCTCCACTCTGTCCATGCCCCCACAGCTCTGCTGCCCTCTCCAGCCTGGACCAGGGGGTTATTTCCTGCGCCCAAGTTGGGCCATCAGCTCTGCGTTGGCAGCTGCTTTGGCCTGCATCTCCTCCTCTCTGGCCAGGTCAAGCAGGATTTTCAGTATGTGGGTGGGGACATCAAGTGACAGGGACACCTTTCTCACTTTTTTCCCCGGAGCAGGACCCCTGGTGGCTGGGCTTACTGGCCTGGGTAACGCTTTCCTTTCTGACCCCTCATACAGCAGGGAGCTGGCTTTGTCTGGATGAGACAATTTCCCAGAACCACGGTTACCCCTCCTCATTTCAGGGAGGCTCAGCAGCATCTCATTAGCACTGGTGTTGTCTTGCCTCATCAGCTTGCCTCCATCCCCAGCTTGAGCAGCCAGTGGGAGCTGCTCATGGCTCATCTCCTGCCAGGCTCTCACTGGCACCCTGAGGAGCACCAGGAAAGTGAGAAGTATCCTGCAGCACAGCATGGCCAGGAGCACCTGTGGGGAGCAGAGAGCTGGTGCTGAGCATCATCCTGTGCTGTGATGCCATGGACCCCAGGCAAAATATGCCCCTGCTGCGGTGCCACAAAGAGCCACCCCCCCCCACTCCCCACACCAGCTGGCCATGCCTGGTAGTGGGGGCTCACCTCTCTTCTGGGAAACTTTCAGTATTCCATCATTATTTTAACCTTTTTGCATGGGGGGAAGTTTTGGGGAGGCTCAAGGGAATGTAGGAAGTAAATCATCCAGATGTCCCTATGTTTTCCCACAGCCCCTGGCCAGACACTCTCTGTCCCCTTCCTTTCACACCCTCTAGGGGGAAGGGTGGCTCCCTGGGGACTGCAGCTGCTCCCCAGCCCTGCCATTTGTCTGGGAAACATGATGTTCCTGAGGGTTCAAGACGGGGTTGGCTGTGGGGTTTTCCTCTTCCCTCACCTTCCCTGGGAGTACTGTCCCCTGTGGGACTGCTGGGCCATCCTGGGGCAAAAGCCACCCCACCAGGAGGGACACAAGTCACTCCATATAGCAGGTCAAGAGCAGCAGGGTGACAAGGGCACAAGTCCAGCCACGTGAGCTAAGTTGCGCTGAGTCTCAAGCTTCTTCCTCCATTCCCTCCATCCTGACACTAGGGAGGACCCAGGGGTTTGCAAGGTGCTAAGGGATGGGGGTTAGGGTGCTGTGCTGCAAGGAGGCAATCAGAGCAGGCACAGGGGTACCACTGCACAAATCCTGCTGTACAACTACCTCTTCCCTGAAGCAGTTGCCCAGTAGGGTTTGCGCAGCCAAAGGAGGGCAGCAGAAGGTATCTGGCCTCCTGCTATCCACCACTGGGTGAAACCCTTCAGAAAGGACCAGAGCTAGTACCCTGCTTTCATTTGCTGGCAAGCAGGTAATGAAAAGCATCCCACCCTCCTCAACCCATTTCTGAACTAAAAGCTCCCTGGAAAGCCCCACAGAAGAGCACAACCTCACCATTTCCAGCAGGTCCTTGCCCCTCTGAAGTTCAGGCGATGGTCCAAGGGTGTGGGAGCCCAAGGCTAGGGGTTTGCACAGTTTCCCCCTGAGTCCTGGCTCTTATGCTGCCCCAGCTCCACCTCTGACCCACAGAGGGGGTCACAGTGACACACAGGGGGAACACAAAGCTATTAATACTCTTTGCCTAATAGCAGATGAAATCATCCCCAGCTGTGGCAGGGGGGTGGTGGGTGGGTATGTGTCCCCTGCAGCTCATCTGCATCTCTTACCCCATCAGCTGCATTTGGAGTGGGGGTTCCGGGAACCCCGAGTGGCTCTGGCAGAATTATTTCACATCTGATTGGCCAAATGTTTTTTGCCAACCCTCACCCAGGCATTGTGCCACATGAAGATCCCAGACATGCCCCAGTGCTGATTTGGTGCTGCTGTCCTGACACACTCGTCAGCCAGTGGAGGGACATACCTGGAGACAGGTCACTTGCCTGCTGTGCCAACCCTGGACTACTGCTTGGGCCATTGTATTGCAGTCAGCTGCACCAGTTTAACCAGGATACAACTGGTTTGCGGTTCATCTACATCCAGTACAACTGTAGGGCACACTGGATTGCAGCTCACCTTCACATAGTCCAGATGAGTCCACAGGTCTGCAGCCCACCTTCACCCAGTCTAACTGGAGCACCACCAGTCTGCAGTGCAGCTGCACTGGTGAGCCCCACTGCCAGCTGTATGCAGTGGGTAGTAGCTCATAGGAGTTGCTGTGGGGTGAGCCCCACATAAAAGGGCTTTGCCCCAAAGTCCTTCCTCAGTGGCTCTCAGGTTGGACAAGCACCTGTGTGAGATGAATTGGTGGGTGCTTAGCCTGGAAAGCTGGCCAGGTGAGGGGCTAGGACAGCTGAGGCTCAGACCACTGAGGGTTTTGCCCACCCCCATGGCTGCACCATGACCCACTGGTGACCCAGTGATAGTGGGAAGAGGAAATAACACCCGTATTGTTCCTCCTCCAGAGGACAGCCAGGAACACCCTCCCCATGGCAGTCAAAATTAGCTGGTGGCACTGATTCACCCAGCACATCACACAACACCACAGCCCCACGTGCCAACACGTCATAGCTTTGTCCAGGGGGTCGTGGCCTTGTTGTGTCAGCTGGGCATGTGGTAGTCGTGTGAATGCAGCACCAGGGTCTCCAGCCAGTGCTGCCAGCAGTGAGCATCTGGGGTGGGCACGCCTGGCTCAAGAACTGGCCCTAAACCCCATGGGTGAGACCAAAAAAGCACAGAGCATCTCTGGGAGCACAGTTTTATTGTCCCCTCCCGCACCAGTACACACGTACATTCGCTGTATACAGATATAGACAGAGAGCAGCAGTATGTACGGGGGCCACAAAGCCCACCTGGCGGCATGCAGCTGCCCAGACCCCAAGGTGATGAGAGGCATGTCCCCTTCTTCCCTGGGGCTGGCAAGAGGCAGGAGCTGTGAACCCCTGGGAGCCAACATTGCTTTCATGAAGCTTTTGAGAGTGAGCATAGGTGAGTAGGAACCTCCTCTAACATAGCACCATCCTCAGGGTTTCCCTGATGGGATGGGGGGTGCAGGTGAGCCCCCCTGGATCAAAGATAGACAGATTGCTGGCAGGTGTGAAAGCTGGAGGGCAGCACATGGAGAAAGACTCCCGTGTCCTCACAGGTCTTTGCCAAATCACTGCAGCCAGAAAAGGAGAACTGAGCTCCATTTGTGGTTAAGGTGAAATTTATTCAGCTGGAGCTGGTGACAGGATGCGGATGAGTATGCCTGGCCCAGGGACACAGGCAGCCTCCCTCCACAGAAAGTGGGTTGGGGGTTCGGGCTCCAGGGGGTAGGGAAGGAGATGAGGGTGCTAGATGAGAGAAGAGGAACCCAACCATGCCAAATCCCAGCTCTGCTCCTGGGCTGCCAGAGAGAGGGCACAGGAACAAGTACCATCCTATTGGCAGCAAATAAGTTAAAAGTTAAACTGCGAAGAACTTGGGAAACCTCCAGGTAGGAAAGGGGGTTAAGAGCCTTGGGGAGTGGTTTCCCATTTGATATAAATTTCACCTTAAATGCCAATAAAACCGATAAAAAAAAATGAAAAACCCATGAGCAGCAAAAAGACATGTTAGAAATAGCACCAGGTTCCTTACAGGGACTAGTGGGCACATGGCCCTGCCACCATGGGCAGCCCAGCCACAGCTGGGATGGCAGCTGGCCCTGCCACCAGGCAGCCCTGCTTGCGAGACACTGCTCATGCCTATACTTCTGGCTGCCTTCTTGCCTTGCTGCCGGCAATGCCATGCGCATCTGTGGAAATAAACAAGGTAGTGTCAGAGCTGAGGTGGGGGATCACCCCTCCCACACAGCACTGGCCAAGCCTCCAGCACCAGACAGGAAGGCTGTCAGAGCTGCTGGTGCCAGTAGCCAGGCTGTGCCTACCTGCCCCTGGGCGCTGCCTGCAGTGCAGCTCACACTCCTCCTTGCTGTCAAAGCGGTTGAGGTTGCCCTGGCAGCCACCGTAGACAAAAGGCCGGCACTCAGTGACTCTTTGGTTGTAGTACCAGCGCAGTGTGTAGCGCTGACAGTTCCCCTCATCCAGCGGCAAGATGCAGGGCTCATCTGAGGGGGCAAACAGCCATGGTGAGGGCAGGAGCCACAGCACACTGGCACAGGAGGAGAAACTCCACAAGGGGAAGGCAGGGGTGTCTCCAGCAGAGCATGGGCCAAGCTTCCTGAGCTCAAAAAGGGACATCTCTGTGCCCTGCTCAAATGCTGGGAATGAGGGCAGGAGACTCTGCTCTGGGAAAGCCCTCATACAGGGCAGTTCCAAGTAAAGTCCTTCCCAAAGCTGGAAAGGAACTGGCACAGGGACAAGACAAGGACAGCATCCCTTGGAAAGGTACCAGAGGGACCTTCCATGTGCTGCTGATGGGGCTTCCCTGTTTTCATGGAGTCTTTGGGATCCCCCTCTCAGGCTCATGACCAGGAACGCAGGACACCTGCCAAAGGCAGCAGGTCCCATGGGCCCAGCAACCACTTATCACTGTCGGTGACAGCTGTAGTAAGGGGGGACAGAGCACGTCTTTGCAGTGTGTGTGGCACAGTGGTGTGCTGAGGAAAACACATCCTTCCTGGATGCCAGCAAGAGGACTACAAATCCCAAATCCCCCCAGCCAGAGGGCTTGAGGATGCAAAGGCATCACACTGGCAAAGCCCAGGAGTCTTCACAGCCACTGCCACTGGCTCCCAGCAGACACAGAGACACTCACCTCCTGTCACAGGCTGCTCCGAGCTGTCCGTCTCTGGGATCTCATCATAGTCATCATCCTCCCCATACTCACTGTCATACTCGAGGTCATCAGTGTCAAGCATGACCTGTCTGTTTTGCCCTAGAAGACAGTGCCAAGTGTGAACAGCCCTTGCCTCTCATTCCATCCCTCAGTCCTGCTGCCCCCAGTCACACCTCCTGCTCTGCACATGCCTGCACACATATGACACACACACCCCTGCCTCTCCTGTCCTGTCCTCCCCTCTTCTTTCTCTTTAACTAAAGCCCTGGCGAGCAGTAGCGTGGCCACTGGTCAATTATCAGTGCCTTCCCCCGTGCCTGCAAGCAGGGGCAGGGACAAGACCAGCCACACATATGGAGCAGGGGAAAAGGGGAATGAGAACTAAAGGCACAGGGATGACACTCACCTTCCTCTTCTTCAGTGTGTGACAACTTGAGCACAGGTACTTCATGAGTGCTGCCAGCTGAGAATGGCTGGGAGAGCCCTGTAAGGGAGATAGGACACAACATAGGCATCAGGGAGGAGATGAGAGATAGTACACAATATGGGTATCAGGGACCCGAGGTGCTTCCCCACTGCCTCCCAGGGGAAACCATCCCTTCCAGGTGAGAGCAGCCCAGCACTGCCCCAGCAATGCTGCAGCCTGCCAGGGCACATGTGGACCTGGAGACACTTTGTCCCACCTCTACACTGTAGACCTGGGCTGCCATGGGCTCACAGAGAAGGAGACAGGCAGGAGGAGCTGCTGTCCAGTGAGACAGAGCCTGCTGGGAGCCCAGAAGGATGGCTGTGGGGATGGGCACATGGAGGCACACTTTTTCCGGGATCTCCATCACCTACCTGTCTGGCCATGCTCCCTTTCCTGGCGAACAATTCTTCCTCCTGCCTGGGCAGAGTGGAAGCTGCTCCTGGCCTGGGTCCCCCAGCCTCCTTGAAGAGAAAGCACACACCTCATCCCAGCCCACTCCATGACCCCATCTCGTTAGCCCATTCCTCCAGCCTACACACAGTGGAACACAGTCCCTATGGTCCCTTCTTGATCCGGCAGATACTCTCAGTGCCCAGACCCTACTGGCACCATCCCAAGCCATCTGTCCCTAGGCATCTCTGCTGAGTTATCAACTTCTGCCATGCACCATCCCTTTTCCCTGCACACAGCTCCATGCTGATATTAGCCTTGACCAAAGGGCTCCTGCAGAGTCCCAGCTGCCTGCAGCCCCCCCAAAACCAGTGGCACACCTGGATGCCAGGACTGCTTTGATGACAAACATGCAGGGCAAGGGCAAGAGAGAAGGAAGGGAGAGCTGCAACCTGAGTGCTCACGTGAATCCAGACGTCGTGGGAAATGGCCACCGCAGGCTGTGGAAGAGGTGGGACCATGTGTTAAAAGCAGACCTTGCAGCCAGACCCCTGTCCCCAGGGCAGCAGTGGAGGATGCTTACCACAGTGCTGGTTCATCTCTTGCCTGACAAAGGCACGGATCTCCTCCTCCTGCCAGGCATGCAGAGAGGCAAAGGGCCCACATTGCAATCAAGGAACAGTCCAGTTAGAGAGGATGAAAAGCCCTTTCCCTGGGCCCAGGCAGAACCCCAAGGTAGGGGAAGCCCCTCCATCAATGGCAGCAGGATGGATCTGGTACCCCTTCCCACTCAGTGCCATTAGCCTGTGCTGGCTCCCTCTCAGCTACTTACCGTCATTCCTGGCTCCCCCTTCTCCCCACGGAGCCCCTGGATGCCGGGACTGCCCTAGAAACAAGCAGAGGGTAGGTGGGAAGTTGGGTCTGGCTGGGGTTCCCCTGCCCCAGGTCAGGCACCTGCTCACTCACCTGCTCTCCCCTCTCACCAGGGATGCCAGGCACACCACGGGTCCCTGGCACGGACTGTCCAGGGGGGCCTCTCTCCCCCTGCAAAGAACACATGCTCATGGTCTGGCTGCACCATGGTGCTGCTCATGGTCTCTCTCCAGCACCATGGATTTGCTGCTGTCCCCATCCCTACACCCTGGGAATGCCTGTGCAGGTGCAAATGGGTCCAACACAGCCCCAGGACAAGCAGGGTCCCAACCCTCTAGGCTTCCTTCCCCTCTGCAGGGGGACACAAGGGAGGATCATAAAGCCAGAGAGCTGTCAGGACAAGGACAGAGCTGGGACACAGCTCTTGATGTCACCAAACTCACACACTCTGGAGACAGGGCCTCATGTGGTGGGAACTCACCTTTTGGCCCTGCATGCCCTCAGGACCTCGGGGACCAATGTTCCCTGGGGGCCCAGGGGGGCCAGGAGCACCATCACTGCCTCGGGGACCAGGACTGCCAATAATGCCTGGGGCACCCTGCCAGAGAGCAGAAGGTGAGGTTGGAGGTGTTTGAGCTTCTGGACCCAGAGCAGGCACCGTGAGGAGTCTCTGGCCTTGCAGCTGGGCATCCACAAAGCGCCAGCACTGGTGCCTTCTTGCAAAGAGCAACTAAACTTATAGTTTAGTGACACAGTTTAGTGCAGCACCTGATGGCTCTTCTGGGAGCATTGGGCTCTGATGTGCCTCAGAACAAAAGCAACGCACACTGTCCCTTTCCACTCCACTTACCCGGTCTCCTTTCTCCCCCTGGTCTCCTTTGGCTCCCTGCTGCCCATCGAAACCCCGGTCTCCCTGTGAAGAGGAAGGGATAGGCAGCAGGAGACCGACAGCGGGGAATGGGCTGCTGGGAGGCAGTAGTGCCAGCTTTTCCCAGCACAGTCCTGACCTACCTTGGGTCCCATGAGCCCCTCCTTCCCAGGGATACCTGGTGGTCCTGACAAACCCAGCTCTCCCTGGGAGACAGAGTAGATGACTATCAGCCCCCACGCATGTATCCCCATTCCTCCCCAATGCCAGTACTCTGCTTACCGGCTCGCCTTTCCTTCCCGGCAGCCCTGAGCGCCCCGGGATCCCAGGTTCTCCCTACAGCAGGCAGCAGGGGTGCAAGGTAGTCAGTCCTGTGCCCCTCAGTGACACCCCAGAGCCACAGGCAGAGGAGGCTCCACGTCCTGAGCTCCAGCCTCAGCCATCACCCTACTCATGCTGAGATCTAAAGGGTCACAGCCTCCAGGCACCTCCTGTGGCACCCACTCACCTTCTCACCCTTCTCCCCATTGAGGCCACAGGCACCTTTCAGGCCCCGATCACCCTGCAAAGATGAGAAGGGGAGTCAGGGCCCTACCAAGCTGGTGTGGCTCCTGGCCAGGCCAGCACCAGCAGGCAGAGGGACCAACCCACCTTGGGACCCCGCATGCCCAGAGGTCCCATGTCCCCCTTTTCTCCCCGGGCTCCAGGGGTCCCGTCACGGCCAGGCTGACCCTGCAGCAAAGTACATGTCATGATGGGAGTCTACTCCTGTCCTGGGACAGGCTGGCAGCAGCCCTGAGACAGCTCCTCACCGGCTCTCCAGGCTCTCCTGCCACTCCAACCTCTCCCTGGGAAAGGCAAAGACATCGGTTATGGAGAACAGTGTCCCCAGCAACACCCCCCCCCGCCCAGTTACCTGCCAGCAAGAATGGGTGCTCAGCTCCTTACCTTCTGCCCACCAGGGCCTCGTGCCCCAGGAAAGCCCATGGACCCCTTTTCACCTTGCTCACCTTTTGCACCCTGCAAGCAGAAAATGAGATCAACACAGGGCAGGAAGGAAAGCTCTAGCCATGGCAAGGACACAACATGGCCATGGTGGCCTCCAAGACCAAATCTGGCAGCTCCCCTTGCTATGGTGCCAAGCACCGTGCCAGAGTGCCCATAAGTGCGAGCACCATGACCTGGTCCCTCTGTCCATCACTGTCTGCAGCCCTTTGTAATTCCCAATCCAGCAACCCTGGGCCCCACAGAAGCCCTCCCAGTCCAATACCTTCTCTCCAAGCATGCCCTGCTCGCCCTTGTCCCCCTTGTTCCCTTCCATGCCCTTCAGGCCACGTTCACCCTGCAAAGGCAGGAACACAAGAAGGGGTCAGGGAGACACTCAGACACATGTCCGGGTGGGGACACAGGGTTAACAAAGTAGGTGAAGGAGAGAGGTAACAGGATCAAACCCATAGTGCTGGGAGCTGCCCTGGGCCAGGAGCAGGACAGGCAGGCCCTTGGGGACAGGGATGCATGCAAGAGCCCACCAGGACAAGAGGGACAATCAATGCAGAGGAGAATGGGGACATCTCTTACCGGCTCCCCCTTGTTGCCCCGTGCCCCAGAGGGCCCCTCCACCACAACAGTATCACCCTGCACAGTCAAAGAAGGATCAGGGGTGAGAGGGATGCCAGAACTGCTGCCCAGCCTCCCACTGCCCCTCACCCCAGGCACTCACCTTGTCTCCTTTGGGCCCTGGGGCCCCAACATCTCCCTGAGCAGAAGGAAGATGGTGAGACACTGTTAAGGATGCACAGCAGGGAGCAGGCAACACTTCCCTGGGCACCTCAATCCCTGGGGGTCCATCATTTGTTCCCCCAGCTCCCCAACCCTCAGGGTCTCTTACCTTGTCCCCACGCTCCCCCCGGTTCCCAGGCAAGCCCTGTTGGAGAGAGGAGAAGAGTGATCAGGCAGGGGTCCTGCTGAGAGTGCAGCCAGGGATGGGGGGGATTTACCGCTGGTCCACGATCGCCTTCCGGCCCTGGGCGTCCATCTTCACCCTACAAGAAGAAAGGTGTGAGAAGGGAGATTGTGATGGAGGCATCCCCAGGATCACTCCCTTGGGCTGGCACTGTGGGATTTGTCATCCCTGGTGGTAGGGACATGGGAACATGTGGTGAGGATGCCGGGGTTGGGGAGGTGGAACTGTGGTGAGGATGTCAGGTCGGGGCGCTGTGGTGAGGATGCTGGGGACCATGGCATCACTTACCCGTGGCCCTGGGTCTCCACGCTCACCTCTGGCTCCTGGCAGCCCAGCTCCTGGGGCACCCTACCAGGAGAAGGCAAGAGCTCGTGCCTGTCCTTGCTGCCCACTGGTCCTCCCAGCCATGTCATGTCATACCCCTGCCCCTGCAGGGGACACCCTGCAGAACCCTGCTGCCTCAGATGCCAGGCACAAATTAGGCTCCCATGTGCCACCATCCAGAATGTTTTTGTCATCACCTAAGGATGGCTGCAGAAGGGACACCCCATGAAAGACATGGCCCCATCCTACCTTGTCACCCTTCAGGCCAGAGGCTCCTTGTATGCCCTAAAAGAAAGGAGATGGATGAGTGAACCACAGGAGCAAGATAGTGTCAGGCACCTCTATAAAGCATCGCTGGGGGCTCCCATAGCAGCTCCCACCCTGTGCCCCAGGGACTGGGGCCAGGAAGGTGCAGGGTGGGTCCCCATCATCCTGCCCCAGCTGACAGAGGAGCCAGGGCAGAGCCTGCACCCCGCAGGAATGCTGAAGCACCAGAGCCCTGTACTCACGGCTGGCCCTGGGGGCCCTGCAGGTCCTGGTGGTCCAGAGGGGCCATCTCTCCCGGGAAAGCCAATCAAACCCTGCACAGAGAAATACAGTGAATGGGCAGCGGCCAAGGCTGGGAGATGGCAGGTTTGCAGAGACCCAGCCGGCACTGCCTGAGCACGCAGTGTCCCCTGAAAAGCAGGGCTGGCCATAGCCTTTTACCCTCTCTCCTGGGGGACCTGGAGGGCCAGGCTGCCCATTGTCCCCCCTCAGGCCTGGCTGTCCTGGCGTTCCAGCAATGCCTGCTGAGCCTGGGGGCCCTGGGAGTCCTGGCAAGCCGATGTCACCCTGCAGCAGGGAGGAAAAAGATAGGGCCCAGGGAAACAGCCTCCAGAGCATGCTTGTCCCGTGGCAGGCTGGGCCAAGGCAGCACTAGCGTGTCTGAGACACTGTGAGAGCCAAGGAGACATGGGCACATGGGTTACCTTCAAGCCTGGAGGCCCATCCTGTCCTGGAGGTCCCCGTACACCAACACCCGGTGATCCCTGCGTGGCAGCAGAGCACATGGTGTGCCCTTGGCTGGCCATCATAGGGGTGCCAGGGGGTACCATGCCACCCAGAGCAGCCCTACAGTGCTGGGAAGCAACCTAACCCCCAAGGACCAGGAGACACTCACCTTCTCCCCTTTGGTACCAGAGGACCCCTTGGCTCCCTGCAAAGACACCAAACCACCAGGAAAGGCTGGGTGGTGAGGGCAAAGATCTTCCCTGACAGCATCCACTGCCCTCAGCACCTGTCCCACATCTCCTCATGTGCTTCCTACTCACATCTTCTCCAGGATCCCCTGGCTCCCCAAATCTCCCTGGCTCCCCCTGGCAGAAGGAAACAAGTGAAAAGCAGGGTTGGGAGATGATTTGCAGGGCAAGAAGCTGCAGCTGGACACTCTCAGCATGGACTGCCAGCTGAGAAGCCCTGGGACCCATAGCTTCCTCTCCACCAGCCCCCTGGTGCAGCACTCACCTTCTCGCCCTTGGGGCCAGGCAAGCCCCGGTCACCCTTGGAGACCTACCAGGGAGAGAGTAACATTAGCAAAGGGAGCATCCACAAGACTGGTCCAATCCCCCACATGGCATGAGGTGATGGTGTGGGGCATGAGGTTAAGGGAGGATATGAGGCTAATGGAGGGTATGAGGATAATGGGGCCAACTCACAGGTGGCACGCCGTCCAGCAGTGCCGGCTCGCCCTGTAGTGACATGCAGGTGCTCAGGTGCGCCCACAGCACACACAAGTACCTTGTGGACTCCTGCCCACCTCCAGAGCAGCATCCAGGGGTGGAGATAACCCAACCTCGCGCCCTGGCTCCTTACCTTCTCGCCTTTAGCACCAGGAGGGCCAGCGATGGCCTGGGACACAGGGGAGAGGATGCTGGTAAGCAGGACAGCATAGGGATGTTCCCCCTCATCTTGGCCCTGAGAGCAGCTCTGCACTCACCTGCCCTGGGGTTCCAGCATCCCCTGGCTCTCCCTTGGGACCAGCAGGGCCTGAAGGTCCTGGCATGCCCTGGCACAAGCAGCACAGACCTCAGTATCAGCTGCAGACACCCCAGAGAGGCTCTCACTGGGATGAGATGGGGTGAGTAGAAACATACCATCTTCCCAGGCATCCCGGCCTCACCATCCTTCCCTGGCATGCCGTCCCTGCCTGGCACCCCTGGCTTCCCACTCTCCCCCTGTGGGCAGTAAGAGCAGGGCTGGAGTGTGAGGGACTTACAGCCCTCACAAGCAGCCCTGAGTACCCACACCCATGACAACTGGGCAGACCGTGGGACACACTCACCACTTGTCCTGGCAGCCCAGGGACACCTGGTGGGCCCTGCAAGGAAGACATGAGCAGAAATTAAGTGGCATTCAGGGCACCAGGAGCAGCCAGAAAGCAGGTCAGGGGAGCTGCAGATGCATACCCCTGGGCCAGGTGGTCCGGGAGGACCAGGCAGCCCCATGTTGCCCTGGGGTCCAGGCAAGCCCTGCAATGGAAAGAGCCATGTCACAGAGAGGACACGGCACTGCCCTGGCATGGCGGGGAGCTGGCTTGTTGTCCCCGCAGGAAGGTGTGGGGCAGTGGAGCTGGGCAGCCGATGGGGGATGAATAGCTTTAGAGAGCCAGGAAGGTGCTGGTGGGGAGGGCACAGATGCTCACCCGGATGCTAGAGCCTGGCTCGCCTGGATCACCCTGTGGAGAGAGCCTGTGTCAGCCCCACCATCCCAACAGACTGGCCATCGTGGTCATAGCACATCTCTGTGCCCACCATGGGGCTGTTCCCCAGGGCTGGCTGAGTCCAGAAGGGGAGCCTGCCTGAAGTGTTCCTCCCCTCATCTCAGAATGTCCCAAAATGTTGCTCTGTCTCCAGCCTCCTTATCTCACAAGGCACAGCTTTCCTCTGCCAGGTCAGATGTGCTGGTGCCAATGCCATAGCAGTACCTTGGTGCCAGCTGGGCCCTGGGTCCCTGGTGGGCCAGTACTGCCCTGTGAGAGACAAGGGTATGTTAATGTCAGGGCAGTGTTTGTTGCTGGCACAGCTTGAGGAGGGGACAGTGAGGCAGCACAGTCCTTCCCCTGCACATTGTGTGGGGTGGCTCCTTACCTGAGGTCCTGGGGGTCCTGGCTCTCCCTGGCTGCCCTGAAAGGAGGAAGAGACAGGGTCACTGCAGGGGTGGTTACAGAAACATTGGAGTGGCTATAGAAACATTGGGGTGGGTGCAGTAACACAGGGGAAACACAGACACCTACCGGGCGTCCCAGCACTCCAGGGAAGCCTGGCAAGCCCTGCAAAGAACCACATCAGAGCCCATGAGGAAGCAGGAGCCCAGCACCCCCAAACAGCCTTGCCTGTTCCCCAGGGATGCTCCTCGTTCCTGCTGTGCATTAGCCAACCCAGGGTACTTACAGGGGAGGCCAGGAGGGCCCCTAAAGCCCTGCAGACCCTGTGCAGGGGGAAAGGAGGTGAAGGAGACATGGATGCTCCCACTGGTGCAGGTGGTGGCTGGTGTGGGACCACAGGACCTTCCCCTTCGTCCCAGCCCTCATCCCCTCACCATGTCCCCACTCACCGGCTTCCCCTCGGGGCCAGCCAATCCTCTCTCACCTGGGAGGCCCTGAAGCGAGGGATAGGGATAGGGTCAGTGCCAGATGAGGGTCTGGGTCAGTGCCAGGCATAAGGACATTGTGTACTCACCGGGGCACCATCCCTGCCTTTCTCACCAGGGTCTCCTCGCTCACCCCGTAGGCCACCCTCGCCCTACAGCAGGGACAGGCACAGGGTTGTGGAACAGGCAGGCACCTCCTCAGGACCTCCTGATATTCCCAGAGGGGTGCCCCCAGCAGAGTGCCCTGGGACACCCCCTCCATGGGTCTGCCCCATTGACAGCAGGAGATACACAACTGCAGACCTTATCTCCTTTGGGTCCCCGCTCGCCCTCAGCTCCTGGCTCACCCTACAGCGGGGAGAAGACAGATGCCATCAGCCCCTTCCGCTCCGTGGGGACACCTGCCCTACCACCATCTGCAGTCCTGGCCCAGACCATCACACTGTCTGTGGTTTGGTTGCCTTGGTCCTTTCTACCCAGCAACATACCTTCACTCCCTTGGGTCCAACAGGGCCACGCTCACCCGGGAAGCCCATCAGGCTGCCCTCCACCACATCTGCCTGCAGGTAAGAGGCAATCAGGTCTGGTACCCAGGGAGACCACAGAAAGGTCCCCACAGGAGCACAGCCCTCCCCAAGCCCCTGTGCCAGGTGACTGGGCACGGCCATCCATCCCCAGAGGTGCAGGTTCGCACCCCTTAGGGACAGACAGGTCCCCAGCAGCAGCCATCACCTACCTTTGGCCCTGGGGGCCCTGGTGGGCCAGGCAAGCCATCCCTGCCCTGTAGGCAGAGAAAAATATGTTGAGCACAAGAACAGCAGGGTATGGAGAGTCAGAATCATCCCACTATGACCACTCCTGAACCCACAGGGCATCTCTGTGCCCCTGGAGAGCCTCCGAGTCCCTGCATCCCAGCTTACCTGCTCACCCCGGTCACCCTTTTCACCACGGTCACCCTGGGAAAATAACATGATGGCTGTTACAGGGCTGATCCAAGACCCTGGACCACATACCCCAGCCACCACCCCAAGACACACTCACCTTCTCACCAGGTCGCCCGGCCTCCCCCAGCTCCCCAGCACGGCCTGGCACCCCAGGGATGCCTGGCTTGCCAGGCTCCCCTGGCTGCCCAGGTGGCCCCTCAGGACCCCGCTCGCCCACAGCACGGCCCATGGGGCCCTGGGGGCCGGGGGCACCCAAGTCCCCTTTGTCACCTTTGGGTCCTCGCTCACCAGGGAAGCCTAAGGAGCCCTGCAATAATAAAACATAATGCCTTGCTGAGAGAGACAGCCCTATGCCAGGTGCTCTCAGCCCTCCTGGAGCATCCTAGGGCTGAAACAGCTGACTCTCCCAGCCAACCCGTGCAGAGGGGAGCAGGGCAGCAGGTTTGGGCACAGTATGGAGCCCAGCTCCACTCACCTCTCGGCCTGGAGGTCCTCTCTCTCCCGGTTCGCCCTGACTGCCCTTCTGGCCTCGCAGCCGCTCAGACAGCGGCAGCAATGAATCTGAGCTCCCATCATAAGCACCTGTGAGCTCCTTCAGGGATGAAATCTGAGAGGGATGAAGGAGTAGCCAGTTAAGGGGTCATGATTCCCAGGCACAGTGACACCCCATAGTCCTGCCAAACTGTTCTGGGTCACTCAGGTCTCTCACCACCTCCCACGTGGCAGGATCAGCTCCTACCCCAACAGCCAAGAACCATGTACCTTGATGCCAAGTGCTTCCAGGCTGCGTTCAACATTCTGCAACAAAGACATTAAAACCACAGTGAAGGTTGGCTTGCTCCCACCATGAGCGCTGTGAGGGGTCCTCCATTCACTAAGGCTGATGTCCCAGCCCAGAAGGTCCAGGAAGGGCTCACCGCTACAGTGCCAGGGTCTCCACGTGCTCCAGGGTTGCCAGGTCGCCCCTATGTTAGCAGAGAAACAGGAAATGAAAAGATGCACAGAGGTGCAATAGGTGAGGTTAACTCAGCTGGTGCTGCTATCATCCTGGGGTGCTTATAGCTTGCCAGGCTTGGTGCAGGCTACTCACTGGCTCTCCTTGCAGTCCAGGCTCCCCTGGGTCTCCCTGAAACACAGAAGAGACATCAAGGCAGATTCAAACTTCCCAGCTCCAGCACCAGGGTTCAGAGCTGACAGCGTGGAGCAGGGAGTCCCAGCAAGGACTTGTCCCCACTGGCACAGGGTCCTCCAGACCTTTGCTTTGGGGCCCTCAAGAGAAAGAGTACACCTACCTTTGGTCCAGCCACCCCACGGAGGCCTGGCAAACCCTGGAAGACACAGAGTGGACACAATGGCACCCAGCACCCATGGACAGTGCATGGGCAGGTGTCCTGCCACCCCATGGCAACCTGCACTCCAGCGCCTTGTGCTGGGCAGCTCAAGGACTACACACCTGACCTGGGGGTCCGACCTGCCCCGGGGTGCCAGGGAGACCCGGGGGGCCAAGGGGCCCTGGCACACCTCTGTCTCCCTGCTCACCCTTGGCACCAGCACGGCCCTGCCAAGAGAGCAATGTTACCTCCAGGAGCTAGGTGCCCAGGTCTGTCCCCACAGGGGCATGGACACTGTAGCCCCCAGTACTCCTCTCCTCTGCAAGGAAGTGCTCACCTCTCTGCCAGGAGGTCCTGTGTCACCTTTGTCTCCCTAAGCAGGAGGGAAAGGAGTTAGAGGACATTGTCCCATTGTGTGCCCCAGAATTATGCTCCTGGGCCTGGCCAGAAAGGAGCCAGGGGACCACATGGGGCTCAGCTCCTCACCTTTCTCCCATCTTCTCCTGGAGTCCCATCTTCTCCCTGGGGACACAGGCTGTCAGTCAAGTGACCCCAGCATCCTGACAGTAGCATCACATGGGGTGGCACCGGGGCATGGCTCAGAGCATGGAGGCTGTTTGCCACATCCCCTCCTTGCCTCTGTGTTGTACTGGGATCACCAGCTCCCAGGACCCAAAGCCAAACCCTCCTCCCCCTACTCACGTTTTTGCCACTGAGACCAGGTTTGCCGTCGTCACCAGGTTTGCCCTGGAAGGAAGCAAAGGCAGTGAGAAAGCCCCGTCGTGTTTCCCCCAGCCCCAGCAGCTGGTGCAGGACTGGCACAGAGTGAGGAGAGACATAGCTGGGACTGAGTTCAAAAGGTAAGGGGCAGGATGTGTCCCCAGGGTGCAGGGGGACTGGTACTTACAGGGACACCGGGTGGGCCCAGGGGTCCCACGGGGCCAGGTGGTCCCTGCTCCCCACGAAGCCCAGGCAGTCCCTGTGGGAAAAAGAGACAGAGGAGCACAGGGCAGCAGGACATCCATCTCCCCCAGTCTGCTCTGGGAGGAGGGAGCGTGGCCAGGATGGTGGCACCCCACTGGGGGCTGGGAACAGGGAACAGTTCCACTGTGCTGCCTCAGACCACAGACAGGACATCCATCCTTTGCAAGCTGGATGGTCCCAGTGGGAGCACAACCCAAATAAATCCTTTCCAGAGGTACTTACATCCCGGCCAGGGTCCCCCTGCTTCCCTGGGTCGCCCTGCAGACAAGGAGGAGGTGAGGGCAGGGAAACCACTAGTCTGCCATACTCCCGGCCCCAAGCATCCTCAGCTCAGAGGAGATATTGTCCAGGGCAGAGGTGGCTCCTGCCTCACACCTCCTCCGACCCCATCTGGGTGGCTGTGCCCTCTATTTGGGACCACACTCACCCGTGGCCCAGTGGGGCCTGGGGGTCCAGGTTTGCCTTCCAGCCCATTGCGGCCATCCAGCCCCGGTGGGCCACGGTCCCCCTGTAAGAGAGCAGGGCAGAAGGGTTTGAGCCATGGGGTGGGATGGGGGTGCTACACAGCAGCCCCACAACCTCCAGGCCCCTCACCTTCACTCCTGGCAGGCCTTGGTCCCCAGGGTCACCCTGTGGGGTGGAGAGAAGTGGGCACTGTCACCACTGAACAAGAGACAAGAAAAGCACAGACGCCCAGCTCAGTCCCTCTGGGGAAGGGGGCACTCACCCGTGCACCAGCGGGGCCACGGGGGCCCTCTGCACCCTGCAAGAGAGAGACATACTCAGGAATGGGGCATGGGAGAACAGGAAGGGGTCCTAGGTGCTCATCCACCACCCCCTGCCTACAAGGACCCCTGTCCTGCAACAGACACCCAGCACCTACCCTCTCTCCAGGCATGCCAGGGGAGCCGCCATCACCCCGAGCACCTTTTGCACCATCCTCGCCAGGGTCGCCAGGGTCCCCCTGCCCAGGAAGGGCCCAGTGGTTAGCAGGGACTGCCCTGCTGCCAGCACAGACACCAGTGCCGAGCCCATGCTGAGCCCTGCTGCTAGTGCTGGGTGGCTTTAGGGCAGGATAACAGCAAAAGCCTCAATATACAGGCAGGGGCTGAAATAAGATGTTGCTGGACTCAGCCCAGCTCCCAGATGGGCAAATAGTGGCCACAGAAGAAATGCAATAAGCAGCACTGCCAAGCCAGGATCCAGCTGAGCCGTGGCCAGGGTCCATAATGCCACTGAGCAAAGAGCAGAACCAGAGCTCATGGCCAAAACTGCTCTGAAATGGAGCTCCCCATAAAAGCCAAACACCCACTCTGGCTGTGGGATCCCTGTGGGACTGGGGAGCCACCCCCATGCTGGCTTGTTCAAGGACCCAAGCCCTACAGAGGTACTCTAGCATGGCACCCTCCTCCATGACATTGGTACATCCACGCATCCCTCAGACTCCGTCTGTCCCCCAGCCCCACACGGCTCTCAGCTGTGTTGTTTTGGCTCCACATGGCAGGAGCTGTTTTGGACAGAGTGAGCTTGGTGCACCAAGACCCCAGTGAACAGCCAAGTAGGGAACAGCACCCCACCACCGGCACATGGGGGATCCACTTATTACCTTTTCACCCTTCTCAGACACTCTTCCAAGCTCCATGCCCACCTGTGGGGCAGAGAGGGGCTGTCAGAGCATAGGCTGGGCAGCAGCCCATGGACAGGGAAAAAGGTGGGGACAGAGCTTACAGTTCGTCCCGGGGGTCCAGGCAGCCCCTGAAAAAAGCGTGATGGAAGTAGGTTAAGGGGAGCTGGCTCAACCTTGGGGAGAACAGGGCTGGCTCTGGGAGGGCAGGAATGTGGCCCATGTCACTCACCGGTTCCCCACGGTCACCCTTATTCCCAGGCACTCCAGGGCTGCCCTGAGGGAAAGCGAGGTGTGGTGAGGGGAGGGGGGGAACAGAGGACCCGTGGAGGGGAGGGTGTTCTGGGGTAAGGGTGAATGAAGAGCACTGGGGTGTGGGGGGCAGTGGGTGCCTGCAGAGCTCTATGCCCACACAAAGCAGTACTCACATTCCTGCCTTCAGGACCTGGGTCCCCTGGGTCCCCCTTCTCGCCGGGGGGGCCACGGTAGCCAGGGAGGCCCTGGGTGGAGGGCAGCTGTGCATTAGTGGGAGCCACCCCAAGGCCGCTGGGTGTCTCACTTGCCTCAGGGTGCCCAATAGCCCTGCACTTACCCGGGGACCCCTGTCTCCAGGTTTGCCAGGAAGACCCGCTTCACCCTGCAAGGAAAGAGAGGGTGAATGAGGAGTCAATGGGGAGGAGAGCAGTGGTCCTAGGGGCCTTGACTTACCGGGGTCCCTTCGTCACCCTTCTCTCCACGCTCTCCCTGTGGTACACGTTAGTGGGCATCGACCACGAGGAGAAAAGCACAAGTTACCAACGTTCTCTTGCTCCCTGCCAGCCCCTCACTCCCTTGGGGCCATGGTGCCCTATGGCCTCAGGTCCTGCTGCCCCCTTGCCCCACACTACCTCCTTGCCACGTGGCCCAGTCTGCCCGGAGATGCCCGCTCGGCCAGGCTCACCCTTCTCCCCTGGCTCCCCTGGGTCACCCTAGGCAGAGGGAAGGGGAAACAGGGTCAGCATGGGGGCTGTGGGGGGAGAAGGGGCTCAGCACAGCACCCTCCACTCCAACAGCAGCACTGAGGTGTGGCCTGCAAAAAGAGCCCCTCCAGAGCAGGAGAGACAGGTAGATGGTCTAGGGATGAACAGACAGACAGAAGCAGTGACACTACCTTTGGGCCACTCCTGCCTGTGAGGCCAACAATTCCCTGGTTGTTGGAGAAGGAAAATCTGTGTTACTAGGACTGGGGTGGTGCCATGCAGGGGGAGATAAAGGCTGTGAGCTGATGCCTCTAGGGCAGATCCTGGTACCCAGGGGGCACCCAAACTCACCCGATCCCCCTGCTCGCCTTTGGGGCCAGCTGGTCCTGGGATACTCAGTCCAGGGGCACCCTAGATGTGAAGAGATGCAGCTTGGAGACACAGCATGGGCACCATGAGCCTTGAGGGGGGTTGTGCCATGCCCCCCATACCTGTCATCCCCAAGCTGTACTCACACGGGCACCTTTATCTCCTGTGTCACCCTTGGGGCCTGGAGGTCCCTCCGGTCCTGGGAAGCCTCTCTCACCCTGGAGCAGACAAAACAACACCATCAGCCCCTAAACCACTCTCCTTCCTCCAGTGCAGCTGGGCACAACCAGCACAGGAATCCCCTCAGGTTGATGCCGATCTCCCTTCACAGCCCATAGCCATGCCCAAGATGAGTTCGACAGGGCCAGGGCACAACCAGGACAGGGTTACCTTCTCTCCTCCAGCACCAGCCACACTGGGAGCCTGGGGGGAAGCAGAAGGGACAGTACCAGATGCTGCCTGCAGGTCAATGTCCTGGGCTGCAAAGGTGGATCCACCGGGCACCATCACTTACCGGCTTGCCAGGTGGTCCTGGATCACCCTGTGGAGAGACGGGTGTCATTGCAGGCCCCTTCCCCAGCAGATCCCTGCACCTGGTTGAGACCCTTCCTTGCCCTCACCTTCTCTCCCCGGGGACCAGCTGGTCCTGGAGCTCCCTGTAGTGAGAGAAGAGACCTCAGAGGCTGATGACACCTGCGAACATATGCCCATGGCATGGCAGCCCGTGTTCCCTGCTGTCCTGACTCACCTCTCTGCCCGATGGTCCTGGGCGTCCTGGTGCTCCCACCTCACCCTGGAGGAGAAGAAGAGGAAGAGGAAGGCATCACAGCATCCTCCCATACCACGCCAGGACAGCTGTTCCAGGGCAGGGCAGGCGTTGCCCCAGCATGGTCAGGGCTGCCCCAGCCCACCTACCTTGTCACCCTCAGGGCCTGGTGCACCACGGTCCCCCTGCAGAGAGAAGCAGAGGGCTTTAGGAAACTTTCCTCCCTTCACACCACACTGACCGCGCCCCACATGCTGTGCAAGAGCCCTTAAGGACCTGGATCCAAAGCCCATCCAAGACCATCAGTAGGCTCTGACAGCAACCCTCAGACACAGTCAGCACTGGGCTGCTGGGACACTGTGACCCGCCTGCACGGCTGAGCTGCACAGTGTGGCCCCAATGCCATCTCACCTTCTCGCCCCTCTCTCCCAGCTCACCCGGTGCCCCGCGGTCTCCCTGGTGGGGAAGAAAAAGATGTCAGGGGCAGTAGGACCTTTTCTCCCTGCTGAAGACAAGGTGAGAGCATCCCTTAGGACCACACACCCACCTTCCTGCCCTGCTCCCCTGGTGGTCCTCGAGGGCCCTGCAAAGGAGGACACAGATGTCATCTCCAGTGTGGCAGGGCAAATGTCCAGGTTGCACATCTTCTCCAGGGCTTAGCTCCTGCCCCCCTTACCTTCGTCTCAGGAAACTCACCCGGTCTCCTGGGTCCCCGGGGCGGCCAGGTGATCCTGGGAAACCTTCTTTGACATCACCCTGGAGATTAGAAAAGGTGACAGCCATGCTCATGAGATTGAGATGGACATGGGTATTCCTGCTGAAGAGCAGTGCAGGGTCTGGCCCCAGTGTGGAGCATCCCTACCCCTCTCTTACCTTCTCTCCTTTTAGGCCAGGGGGCCCAGCAGGTCCCCGGGGCCCAGGGTCCCCAGGCAGCCCCTGCAAGAGAGTCCAGCTCAGCCACAGGGACACACTTACACAGTGGCCCTGCTCCCCTCTGCTGTCCCTGCTGGCTCAGGGGCTGGACTCACCGGGGCTCCAGGCTCCCCACGAGGTGCTACCCCATCCACCATTCCAGGGGGACCCTGCAGAGACAAGGGTCAGCTCCTGTATGATGGCCTTGAGGGGCTCAGTCTTTCCCAGCACTCTGAGAGGGCTTCAGTGCCCTCTCTGTCCAAGAGGCAGAGGAGCCAGGGAAATGTAGGACCACTCACCCTCTCCCCTCGGTCACCCTTCTCCCCCTGCAAGGGCAACAAAAGTAAGGGCAGGTCTGGTGTCTTCCCATGCTCCCCTCAAACAGAAGGGGAACACACTGGACAGAGTCCATCACCAGCAGCACCAGGCATGTGCACATGGGCGCCAATCCCTGCACTGCCCAGTGCCTGCAGCAACACTTGCACATGTATGTGTGCCCCCCAAAACTGCTGGGGGCCACAGCAGAATTACATGGCAGGGCAGCTTCAGCCTGCTGCCTGTCCCTCCCTACATTTGTCCACCCCCTGCCCCAAGCTGTCCCTGTATGGCACTCAGGGCCACATACCTTCACAAAGTCTCCCGGAGGTCCTGGTGGCCCCACAGGTCCAAGAAGACCAGGGGGTCCTGGATCACCAAAGGGCCCCTGTGGGCCAGGGCTCCCAGGGGGTCCAGGTCTGCCCTGGAGGATGGAGAAGATCCATTACCTGGGGCTGTGGTACTGGCTGGGGGTACTGGCAGGGACCCCTTGGCATTGTCACTCCGACACCTACCGGTGTGCCCGGTTCCCCTTTCTGGCCCAGCTGCCCCTCTCCACTCACGATCACGCCAGGCTGTCCCTGAATGTGGGAGAGTAAAACTTAGTGTCCCTGTGTGCCCTGTTGTCCCCTCAGTGTAGAATGGGGGCCATAGCACCATGAGCTCAATAGGGAGGCCCTGGGGTCACCCAGGCATCAAGGGTGCTCCCCAGAGACCCCTGTGGGGCAGCACCATGCCCATCACCTACCGGCTCGCCTTTCTCCCCTTTTGGGCCAGAAAGACCTGTCAGACCCCGTGGTCCCTGTGAGGGAAAGATGAGTGTGACAGGGGGCACAGGGAGGGGAGCAAGACTGGAGACACTGGTGCCATACTCACAGGATCCCCTCGGGGGCCAGGAGTGCCCTGGGTGCCCTGGAAAACAACAGCTCAGGAGGTGAATGTGGTCCCTGGCAGCAAGGGATGTGGGGATGGGATGGGATCTACAACCAAGGCAGGGAACAGGGAGGGCAGTGGGAAGGGTCCACCAGACAGCAAGACACCCGAAGTACATCCCCACTCACCGGCTGGCCCGGTGGCCCAGGGTTCCCAGGACGGCCAGGGTTTCCTGGTGTCCCACTGGCTCCAGGGAATCCCTGCAGGACAAAGGAGCATCATGCCAGCCCCTGGTACATCCTCACACTGCCAGACCCCCAGTGCACCCCAGTGTTGGTCCCAGCACTGGGAGCCCAGGACAATCATGGCAGAGCCAGGTCCTGGGATGTCATTCCTGTGTGCTGAGCTGGGGTGTGAGGGAGCAGCAGGGGGCTGGACTAGGGGTCTTCAAGGGGTTCCCCCCTCCAGCCTGGGTGAAGAAGAGAAGAAGGGACAAGGGGCAGAGGCCCTGAGGGGCCAGTCATTGTGCTCAGGGATCTTGGGGTGCGTGGGTGAGGGGGTGGGAGGTACTCACTCTGTCCCCCTTTTTGCCTGGCCGCTCAACGCTTTCTCCTGGCAGACCCTGTGGCCCCGGTGGTCCCTGAGGGCCAGGAAGCCCATGGCGGCCCTGAGGGGACAGCAAAGATTACTGTCTGGGTGGTGGGTGACCAAGAGATGCTCTCAGTCAGCCTCTGCAGCTCATCCCCGTCCCACACCCACCTGCCAGGAGGACAAGGGGAAAAGGGAGCCATGTTGCTCACTCCCACCCATCTCCCTCCCCCTGAATCAGGATATTACCGGCTGGCCAGGAAGACCTGGTGGCCCCACACGTCCTGGTGGTCCCTGCAGAGACAATGCCAGCAGTGAGCTTCTCCTTCAGTCCAGCATCAGCATGGTTTGGGGAATGCAGCCCCAACTAGAGCCACCAGCTGGGACAGGGGGATGCCAGAGCACTCACTGACTCGCCACGGTCTCCCTTCTCGCCCTGCAAAGAGAAAGAGGGAAGGAGTTGGGGCTGCACCCCCGTGCTCAGCTCTCCACTATGCTGCTGCCATTGGCAAGCTCAGGGGTTGCTGATCCATGCCAAGCCCCTGTGGCAAAGCACAGCATGGTACGGCACAGGGACACCCACCCTGGGGCACTGCACAGTGCAAGGCTTCGGCTCCGGCTCTGGCTGGCAAGACAAAGAAAAACCTCGTAAACCCAAGGGCAGGAGAAGCCCCTGATCCCTATGGGGCTGCATCCTCCCTGAATCCCCAGAGAGCATCCTGGCCCTTACCCTGGTGGAGATGATGGTGCAGAGATCATCGGTGAGCTCTCCCTCCAGCTCTGACAGTGTGTCACCACCGTGGTAGATGTACCGTGGGTCCTCGCCAGTGACCATGCGCCGCAGCTGCTCACGGTCTGCCCCCTCCAGGCCCACCGCCAGCACATGGACACCTGAGCCGAAAGCACCCTCAGCACCCTGCAGAACTACTGCATACCCTGCTGCAACCCCAGCCATCCTCACCCCCAGCCTTGATGTCCCTGGCTGCAGCAATGGCATCATCCCCAGAAGGGGCATCGGCAAGCACCACCAGCACTGCTGGCACACTGGGCCGTCGCCCTGCACCCAGGCTCAGCAGGTACGTCCTGGCAAAAGTGATAGCTGCCCCTGGGGAAGGAGATGTGGGAGAGGAGCAGTCAGTGAAGTCCCACCAGCCACTGCCCCAACTCTCAGTACAGTCTCTCACCAATGGCGTTGCCGCTGGGCTCCTCGTAGCGCAGGGTGCGGATCTGTTCCAGCACAGCAGGCAGGTCACTGGAGCGGTTCAGGAGCAGCCTGGGCAAGCTGCGGTAGCTATACATGGCCAGAGCCACCTGCGAGGATGCAGGGTGACAGTGGGCACCGCCGCCACTCATATCTCCTGGACACCCCCTCTACACAACAGCACCCTACCTGGGTGCCCTCAGGGCCCAGGTGCCCCAGGGCAGACACAGTGTTAGAGAGGAGAGTGCGGACGATGTCGGTGCTGGAGGCGCTGTCACGGGTGCCGTGCACAAGGAAAATGACATCCCCACGGGCACCCCTGCAGACTGTGAGCAGAAAAGGGGTGAAAATGCCACCAGAACAGATACACACTCAGCCCATCGTCACTGTGAACCCATGGTACCTGTGCGCTCGCTGACTGAGGTCTCAGCTCCTGACACGCTCCCCAGGAGCGGGCGGAGGGTAAAGGTGTAGCGCTGGCCCAGGCGCAATCCAGACACTTGCTGGGAGCTGGCAGTGCCAGGCAGAGTCCGCCTCGACTCCCCACCAGCTGCCGCCCAGGATACAGAATCAGGAGGGCTGGTGAGCCCCAGCAGATAGACTGCTCCCCATCGGAGGTTGGGGAGACACCCCCTTTACCTGCAGGAGGGCTCCAGGAGAGAATGTAGCTCGATGCCCTGGGAACAGGGGTCCAGGTAAGCATCACAGAGTCTCTCTGTACCTCTGTCACCTGCAGGTTGGTGATGTGGTCTGAGGCAGCTGCTGAGAGTGAGAAAGAAGAGTGTGTCCTAGCCCCACAGGGCAAGTCCCACCCTCACCCTGCTCCCAGATACCCACCCATCACCATCTATAGCTCATATTTGTGACAGCCCAGTTCCTAGGGCACTTCTCTGGGCTCCAGTCTCACACTAGGAATCTGATCCTGACTTGGTCCCACACAATCCCTTACCAGTGGTGGCAGTGACAGTGGCTGGTTCACTCTCCCGACCACCAGCCAGGCTGGTGATGCTGATGTGGTAGCGCCGGCCTGGCTCCAGCCCTGACAGATCATAGGAGCTGGTGGCAGCTGGGAGCTGCTGGCTGCGCTGGGGTCCCCCTGCCCAAGGGAGAGAGAGATGAGAGCATAGTGGGGAAATGGCAGAGGTACAGGGGTGCCAGTTGACCACACTCACCCTCAGCCAAGCGCCAGACCAGGCGATACCCAGTGCTGCCAGCCACTGGCACCCAGGCCAAGCGCAGGTGGTGCTCAGAAGCCTCTGTCACCTGGAAGCTGCTGACAGGGGACACTAGGGCTACCTCGGCTGTGGTGCAGAAGGACAGGCATTAGGTGTAGAGGCACCCAGTGCCACCCTGGGGTGCTGCCTCCCGCCCCAGCACTCACGGGTGGTGACAACAATGGAGACAGGGTTGCCCTCCCGGTTGCCGATGAGCGCTGTCACCTTCACCGTGTAGGAAACGCCACCCTCAAGGTCAGTGATGTCAAAGGAGCTGGTGTGGCCAGGAACCCGTCGGCTGCTCTCCGAACCCCCTACCAAGGGCCACAGTGTCAGCCCCAAAACCCTGTCATCCTCCCTGCCTGTCCCCATCCTCACCCCACAGTACCATCCCTGCGGCTCCACACCACACGGTAGGCAGTGGCTCCAGGCACGCCAACCCAGGTGACTCGGGCGACATTGCTCCTGGACTCCTGCACCTCTAGCTGGGACACTGTCCCCACCTGCTCAGGCACTGCAGCACAGAAAGGGCCACTGTTAGCCAGACTCACAGGAAGAGGCACCAGCCAGCAATGGTGGGCAGGGGGCCACCTCACCTATGCGGCCTGTAGCAGTGACAGGGCTGCCCTCCCGGCCATCTACAATGGCTGAGACACCAATAGTGTAGATGATGCTGGCACGCAGCCCATCAATGGTGAAGGCAGTGGGGCTGGCAGGGAGAAAGCGGGATTGTTCTGAACCTAGGAGAGATGGCTGGAATGGGAAGGGCTCCGGCACAGCTGCAGCAACCCCTTGCAGCCCCCATACTCACCGTCACTGCCTCGCCATGTCAGCAGGTACCCCCCAGCACCTGGCAGCCCTCGCCAGGTCACTCGCAGCTGACTAGGACCAGCTTCCACCACCTGCAGGTCTGAGATGCTGCCCACCACTGGGTACTCTACATAGTCCCATGACACCACAGCATCACCTTGAGGGGCCCAGAGAGGCCCTGTGGCCACCTCAGTGCCTCAACAGCTTGTAGGGAGATAGAGGACAAATGCATGCCAGGGGCAGGAAGAGAGTGCCAGGAGTCCCTGTGACTAATCCTGGCATGGACTTACTAAGGCGCACGGAGAGCGTGGCTGCGCTGCCCTCCCGGCCTCCTGCCAGTGCTGAGACACGCACCAGGTAAGTGATGCCCTCCCGGAGGTCACCCAGCTCCAGTCCCGTCTGGCTGCCTGGGACACGCCTCGTCCTCTCTGTGCCATCTGCCGGGAGCAGGGCGTCCATGGGCCCTCAGCACCAACTGGGTGGAGTTTCCCCAGGTGCCACCCCTGCCCGCACACTCACCCTGACTGTTGCGTACCACCACTTTGTACTCGCTGGCACCAGGGACACCAGCCCAGCTCAGCTGCACCCGCCTGCCCACCTCACCAACCAGCCGCAGGTTTGTCACAGCAGCCACGGGCACCTCCACACCTGGGAGAGGAAGCAACGAGGCACAGCTATAGCCACACAGCCCATCCTTGCCTCAGCCTGTGCCTGGAGAGCCAGGGTGTCATGGGCAAGGGGGACCCTGGGCTGAGCAATGCCACGCAGGACTATCTCACTGGCTTGGGACAGTGGGGACAACCCAGGGGTCTTGCAGCAGTCGCTCACCTGTCTGAAAGGTGGTGACTGGGGTGGCCACTTCTCCGCCATCATAGAGTGTGTAGAGGGTTATGCGGTACTCAGTGCCCGGCTGCAGCCCTGTCAGCTGGTAGGTGTTGGCACTGCTCGGGAGTGACACGGTCCTGGGGGGCTCTGGTCCTGCGGAGAGGAGAGAATTACTACCAGCTTCCAGCACAGGAGGGTCATAGGAGGGATGGAGTGCCCTAAGTCCACCTGTGGCTCTCTTCCACTCCAGACGGTAGCCACGAGCATCATGGGTGTTGCTCCAGAGGACCTGAATGGATGTGGGGCTCAGGATGTTGGTTTGCAGCGTCTGCTCCATACCTGCGTCTGCAAGAGGGACCCCATGGGCTATGCCACTCTGACACTGGCCACCCATCCCGGTGAGTCCCCAGTCGCCCACATACAGCAGGACTGAAGGCATCACTGTGGTGACCACAAGGGCTATCCCTGACTCCATCCCATAGCGATGGCACCAACAGCAGAGCCAGAGGCCAGTACCCACCACCTACCTGTCCTCTGTCGCACGGTGGTCGTGGGCCCCTCCAGCTGCCCAAAGAGTGGGGCTACCATCACCACATAGTCAGTATTGGGCTGCAGCCCACCCAGAGCATGTGATGTCCGCCCAGCATCCAGGTCCACTCGGTGCCTGTCCTGCCCTGCAAGAACCAGCAGAACAGTCCCATGGTGGGCCAGGCAATGTGTGCCACGGCCCCCCTGGTCCCTGGGGCCAAAAGCAGAAGGGGTACCAGTTCTGGAAAGGGCACCTACCTGCAAGGGTTGCCCAGGAGAGCCGGTAGCCAGTAGCACCAGTGACTGGCTGCCAGGCCAGCAGCATGCTCTGCGTTGAGACGTTGTGGACAGCCACATGCTGCACACCCACTGGGTGCCCTGCAGGGAGAGATGTCCATTGTATCTCCCACACGAGAGAGGGGCAGGGAGCAAAAGGATCACCTTCACCCGCAAACCTGTCTGTGCTGGGGCAGGGAAACCCCCTTGCCCTTACTCAGGGATGAGGAGCTGCACTGAGGTCACTGAGTGCAGCCTGTGTTTCTACGCAGCTCCTTCAAAGCAGCCTAGCTCCAGCAAGAAAGAGCTCAAACGCCTTCCTCTTAATGCCTTAAATACTTTCTGCGGGTTAGAGTTGCCTGGGGCAGCTGAAGGAATCAGTTTGCCAAACTCGGAGGCTTCACTGTCACTCCTGCCTGGCAATGCTTTCTACCACCCTCGTGGAGCAGCGCTTTCCTCCCAAAGCATGGTGCTTGAATTCGTATTTTAAAAAAACAACTCCTGCACTTTTTTTGGTTGATATTTTTACATCATGTGGGGAAAGCTCCAGTGGAAACACTCTGTTAGGGCTGTGGAGGATCTGGAAGAGTACATGGTGCTGCATCCCCTCCTGGAACACCCTTTTGGGCTCAGAGCATCACCTCATATTTATTCTCACCTACATCCCCATTCCACTCCCCCCAGGCAGCAATAGGCCAGAAATCCCTATCCCGCTGGGAACCCACACTAGTGCCCAGCTGAGCCCAAGGCTGGGTGTGGTGCTTACGTGTCCGGGCGGTGAGAGTGCTGGGGACGGCGGGCTGCTGCACGTAATGGGGCCGGAGCATCACCACATACTCAGTATCCGGGCGCAGATTGCTCAGCATGGCCGACTGCACGCTAGCCCCCAGGTTTTTCTCCTCCCCCTGGGCTGCTCCTGGGAATCAGGGGAGGCGGAGGGTGCGGGTGGGCATGGAGACACAGCATGTGCCAGGCCTGGCAAGGAAAGGGTGTCTGCGGGCCAGCATTCTGCCCTGGGCATGCCAAACAGTGCCAGGAGTGGGGAGTTCTGGGAGAGGTTGGGACAGGAGCCAGGGCAGGGGCACCCATCAGAGTGCCTGGGGACAGGGAAGGGCTCCAGGTGTGCAGCTCCATCCCAGTACCTGGCTAGGACAAGGTCTGCCACTTGCCCATCACAGCCAGCGACAGCATGGACACCCATATGCCCTGGGCAGGGGCACACACAGGGATCCCAGCCATTGCACGCACACATACACACACACACACACACACACACACACACACAGAGGGCTGGAGCCCTGCACACCAACACCTCCAGGTGCAGGAACACACACGCCGCCTGCTCCACGCCTCAGCACACACACGTGCCCCACAGCCCACGCACCAGCTCCGGCTGAGCTGAGGAGATCGGCATGCACACGCCCGCAGCACGCTCAGCATGCATCCCCTGCAGCCCCCTTGCACGTGCCCTGCTGTGCATGCAGCACCCATGCACCCCCCACCATGTCCTGCCTGGCCCACACCTGGCTGTGCAAAGGCCGGGCATCCTAACAGGGCAGTCCCCTTGCAGGGAATGTCCTCTCACCTTGCACAGCATAGCTGAGGCTGTAGCCCTGGGGTGGCTCGGACCCAGGCTGCCAGGCCAGCCGTAGGAAGGTTGGTCCAGTCTCCACCACACGGAAATCCATCACAGAGCCAGCCCGGCTCTCTAGAAGCACAGGGAGCCAGGGATGAGCATCCAGCTCTGCATGCCATGGGCATCCAGCACCTGCCCACATCCCCATGGGTGCAGACACTCACGGGTACGTGCTCGGCCAGACACCGACTCGCCAATGCTGTTAGCATACTGGGCGGTGATGGTGACCAGGTACTCTGTCCCTGCACGCAGACCTCGCAGCACGGTGGTTGTTTCCTGTGGTCCCAGGCTCACCTGAGGAGGGACAGTGTCACCCCTTTCCATCCCCAGGACATACACAAGGCTGCCGAAGATTCCCACAGACTCTGAACAGGCAGGTGGGAACTCTCACCTCCTGCCTCTCTGTGACAATTGGCTGCCCCAGCCCTGTCAGAGGCACACGCTGCACCCGGTAGCCTGTGACAGGGCCACTGGCTGCCATCCAGCGGATCTGCAGCTGGTCGAGGCCTCGCTCCAGGACCTCCAGGTTGGAGGGACCAGTGTGGCTCAGGCCATCTGTAGGGAAGCACATATGCTGTTAACACTAGTTCATGTGGGGTGACAGAGACAGTCTGCAGGTGCAGAAGAGTCTGGCAGGACAGGATGGCCAGGAAGGCATTCTGAGGAGGATGGATGTGAAAGGTGTACTGGTGATGAGCACAACACCACTGGCACCTGTGCACTGCAAGGAGGATGGGTGCTCATACCTAGGTGGTGCAGGGTGCCCCCAACACTTGTGCACACCCTGCGTGTCATTAGTGGCACCAGTGTACCCAGCAGCTTGAAGTCACCAACGTAGAAGAAGAAGGCATCGGTGGGCATTGAGGCTACACGCACCAGCTCCTTGTGATCAGCATTCTTGACTCCTGACAGGAATGGAGATGATTGGCAAAGAGAGTGACTCTGAACCCAACAAGAGTCCCCCATTACCTGGCACCAAATACTCACTCACCTACAGCAAATATCTTGATGCCTTGGCTCTTCAGCTTTGTTGCTGGCCCCTCAGCATCATCCTGGGACTTGCCATCCGTGATGAGGATGCAGATCTGCAGGGCCAGGAGAGAGCAGTGAGACTCAACCTGAGGCCCACATCCTTCCCCAGGTGTCCCCAAAACTACTACCCTGCACATGCCTGGGGGACTCTAGGCCGGAGCTGCGTGGGGCCAAAGAAGTTGTCAGCAATGTAGCGTAAACCAGCGCCGGTCCGTGTGTTGCCGCCCTTGTAGCTCAGCTGCTGAATGGCCCTCCGGACACTTGTGCCATCGGTGTGCTGGGAGAAGGGGAATTCCACCCTAAAGGACATGGCAGTACCTGTCATCTCCCAGCCCTGCTGCCCCACCACTCCACGCACCCTCTCCCAGGGGCTCACCGGGGGTCGTCGCTGTACTGTGCCACGGCGAAGCGCACTGCCTTCTCACCCACCGCCTGCACGAAGGGCCCTACGAGGTCTTCCATGAAGGTGCGGATAGCACGGAAGTTGTTCCTGCCAATACTGGATGAGCCATCCACCAGGAAGGCGATGTCAGCCTCCAGTACATCCTTGCACACTGCTGTGGGATGGCAACAGCATTCAGGGCATGGGCTGGCACGGTAGTGCTGGACCCTCTCATCCCACCACTACCACCACATGTACTCTGTGCTCAGTGCTCACCTTGGCTCCTCTTCTGCACTGTGGAGGTTGGGGAGCCTAGAAGCACAGGGAGTACGGCGAGGAGCAGCAGCTGGCCACTCATCTTGGGAGCCTGCGGAAGAGTGAGCTGCCACCACTGTCCTACAACAGCCCTACGCCTCTGGGGACAGCAGTGAGGGAGCAGCAAGACCCAGGATGTCCCAGCATTGTGCCAAGATGCCTGGCAGCTCTGGGAGGGCAAGGAGTCAGCACTGCCCTGGGCATCTCTGCTGGCACCCCAAGACTCAGGGGCGAGCCCCTGCTTTGGGCTGGGGCCGGAGGGCAGTGGGGCTGTGCCTAGCCATGTTACCACATGTCCCTGATGCTGGCGGAGCAGCTGTCGGCACCCAGCACCCTCACAATGCCGGGTCACCAGAAAGTGTCAGTTGGGCAGCAGCTGGCCCATGTCCAGCCAGGTAGGAGTGGTGCCAGTGGCTGTCCCATGTCACAGCACTGATGCAGCAGTGCCAAGTGTGCAAGGGAACAGTCAGGTGTGTGCTCTGCCGCTGGCCCTGCTCCAGCCCACCTAGTTAGTCTGACTGGGCCTGGCCCATGGTCCAGCTCAATACCTGGTGCCTGGCAGAGCCTTGCCCAGCCAGCCAGGGGCTGCCAGCACTGGTTGCAGGGTCTGTGCAGGCTCTTCCTGATGCCCCTCGCTCACCTCGTCCCAGGCACAGTACAGCTGCTCCTGGCCACAGCCCCCCCGCGCCCCAGGAAGGGTGGCAAAGCGGGTGCTTAGGACAGCGGGATCTGGAGTAGGCAAAACCCTGCCCGCAAGCCCCTCCTGCCCAACTGCTTCCCACGCTGGGGGTGGTGGTCACCCGGCCCGACCCCTCCCTGATGGCCACGCGGGCTCCTAGAGCAGGAGATAAGAGCCCGGTGCTAGAGGGCGCGGCAGCGCCCGTGGGTGCCCGCCGCGGGGCTCAGTCCGGCCCCGCAGCGCCCTCCGCGCGTCCCGGACCCCGCCACAGCCCCTACCGTATGCACTCACCCACTGCCCCGGGGGGGCTGCGCCGAGCCCCGCCAAGCCGCTCCGTGCCGAGCCGAGCTGAACCGAGCCGGGCACGGCACAGGCGGTGCCGGCGCGGAGCGGCCCCTGGCGCTCCCGCCCCTTTATCGAGGGCGGCCCGGAGCGCGGTTCCCGGAGCGGGGGGGCTGGCTCCCGCCCAGCCCGGCCCCCCCTATCCCCAAAAAGGGCTTTTCCCACGCGCTTCCCGGGAAGGGGGCAAAAGCGGCTTTTCGGGCGGTTTCCCCGCAAAGTGCAGCCCGGGCAGGGGCTGGACCGCTCCGGGATGGGGATGAAGCGCCGTTGTGGGGGGGAATACCCTGGACTTGCCATGGAGAGCTCAGTGCGGGGCTGAGCGGGCCCCGGAGAGGCTCGCGGCAGTTTTCCCTCCAGCATCCCCGTCCTCCCCGTCCCGGAAACGTAGTAAGCGGCTCCAAGACTTGCCAGCCAAGAGCCGGACACAGACGTCCACCCGCCTCTGGTGGGACCCGAGGGCACTGCCTGGCCCCTGGCAGAGCTGCCACTGGTAGGGACCCGAGCCTCCGATCCCCTCCGGCTCTGAGCATCAGCTCTGAGAAGGATGATGGTGGTGGAGAAGCGCTGCTCCAACACAGCACAGGTCACACAAGGCTGCGGGACAGCCAGGCCTTGGCCAGGACATTCCCTGCGCGCGCAGCTCACGGTACCCATCACGAGAGACCACAGCACCCAAGGCTCAAGCACTCTGGGGCATCCTCTCGCTTTGCTGCAGGCACCATTCCCAGCAGCCACCAGAGCAGACTGGTGGCTAAGACCTACTCCAAAGAAACACGCCGGAAAGGCACCTACTTAAAGTGAGATGATGCCCAGCAGGGTGGACGGGGACCCTCCACCCCTGACAGGGGATGCCCTGTCATCGCTGCCTGCCTAGTGACTGGCAGAATTGTCCCTTGGGGCTCATCCTCGGCCTAGGGTGCACCCTGACCCTCGAGGTACCCCTTGTGCCCAGAGCATGCCATTGGACCACGCTGCAACTTGGGGTGCACGGTGCTGCACCCCGCTGGTGCCCAGCCCCACCTAGGGCTGACTCTGCCTCACGGCCCCAGCTCGTGGCCCATGCCAGCTCCTCCCGGACACCTGCACACTCCAGCACCCCGCATACCTGCGCCCTTCCGTCTGCTGGCCCCGGCGCTCTTCTCCTGCTCCTGGTGGGGCAGCGGGCGGATCCGTGGTCATCTTCCTGCGGGCAGCGAGGAGAGTGACAGCGGGGGTCCCTGAGGCCCGGGGCCACCTCGCAGCTGGGGGCCCGGGCCAGAGCCACCTGCCACAGAGCAAAGATACCCCGGGGCCGGCCGCAGGCAGCTTTCCCAGGCACTCACTCTCTCCCAGCAGGGGAGGGGCGGCGATGCCCCAGCTCTTCTTAAAGGCACAGCAAGCAGCACAGCCCCCTCCTCTCCGCCAGCTTCCCTCTCGCCAGACCGCAGCCCTGCTCCGAACTTGCCCGCTGGTTCCAAAGGTTGCCACGGCCACGAGTTTCCCCCCGCCCGCGTCGACTCTGCAGGTCCAGCCCTGGGTCCGGATTCCCCAGGTCGGGAACGACCCCAAGGCTCCTCCCGCCATCCTCGCTTAATGAAGGCAGGGCAGCCTGTCCCAATTAGACGAGGGGCTTCGTTAAACAGGGAGTGGAGGGGTCTGCCAAGGGCCCTGTGGCTGGCCTCAGGCCCGGCGCTGGCTGAGCAGCCCCACGACGCGGTGTCGGCAGCAGGGCACGGGTGGCCAGGGTCATCCTGACTAACAGGGCAGCGTGAGGGCAAGCATCACGCTGGGGCAAGCACTGGGGTGAGCATGGCCTAGTGGATGCCGTGGGCAGAGGCACTGGGCAGCAACACTGCAGCCACAGTGGGCGATTTGCCCCAGGAATGTGTCAGGTACCAGTGTGGGGTGGTCCTCAAAACCAGCTTCCCCCACGGGCAGCCCAGGAGTGTCTCTACAATTTTGCTGGCTGCATCCTTTCTGCATTGGCACTAGAGAGGACCATGCAGGGGTACTGGGTCCCCAAAACCAGAATGTCTCCCCTTCTGTGGTGTTTCCCAGCTCTCTCTGCATACCAGGGCAGGGGAAGGAATCTGGGGCCTGAGGCACAAGACGATGCTGCCTCTTTGTAGGGAGAGCACCAGGTGTGAGGGACTCACTGGGCCATCCTACCTGCTGCACACCAGTCCCTCCAGAACCATTCCAAAAAGCTGCATGGCATTGGACTGCCAAACTGGCAAGCAGACCACCAGAGCTTAAGCCCACAACCTAGGCTTGGAGTTCCCCATTTCCTGGCCCAAAACGCCTTGACTCCTCTTCGCTGAGAATAATCAAAGCTCACAGGGATGACTCTGATTCAAGTCTCTCACCCCTGCATGCCCTGAGAGTGCACCCCAAGATCCTAAATGCCACTTGCCAGCTGCCAAGGTACATACCATGGCACAGCTTCTGCTGCCCCGACGGTCTCAGATCATGAGAAGCCCTAGCATATCTCCTTGGGTCCCAACCCTGGTCCCTGTCCCTGTTTGAGAGTGGGGAGATGAAGCACCATGAGCTCTCTCCCTGCCCTGTTCTTGCCAGGCAGGCAGCCTTAGTGGAAAACAAGAGGAAAACCTGGTTTCTTTAGCCCAAGGTGAGGCTTCAGCTTTGCATTGGGGCGGCAGGAAAGATGAATCACACAGCAGTGAGACGTGACAGGGTGAGACATGTGCTGGGCCACAGAGCTGGCTGCAGCCTTGGTGCTGTGGGTCCCACACCCCATCCTCTGCCAAGCCTCTCCACATCGCACAGCCTCTGCCTTCGGCACTGATCCACCACAGGCTGAGATTCAGGCATAACCCTTACAGGATTTGGGTTTCCTTGCCCTGTGGCTATCTGGCAGTGCTCCCTGCTCCAGCACAGTGTGGGCATCCTAAGCTGGTGGGGATGAACAGGCAGCTCTGGGGCTGCTGGAGCTGACTACACCCTCTTAAATTTGGGGACTTTCAGGCAGAGAGTACCCATGGGAGGCTGGTGCAGAGGTGGGCAAGGGGAGGAGCTGCTGGAGTGGAGACATAGGGGGAACTTTGCCTGACATGTGGGCAGGCTGGGACATGCTGCAGGAATGTCTCCCAGCACCAGCCACTGCCAGCTCACCAGCCCAGCACCCAGCTGCCTGTCCCCAGCAACTGGTGAAAGGGGCCCATGGACACCTGCTGTCACCATCAGCCAGGTAGGAGGGGGTGCCAGAGGGCTAGCATCATGCTCATGGTGTGGCTGTGAGGACCCCCACCCCATCCCTCAGGGCTACCCAGCAAGTACAGGGGCCATGAAATGGCCCAGGGCATGGAACTGTCACCCCTTACCTCCTGCCTCCTGGGGTGTGAGACAGTCATATCAGCACTCCAGGCTGCAATTCCAAGGGGAATGGACAGCAGACCCCAGTAACTCTGTGTCAGAGGGGACATCTTGCACCTCTTGGCATCACCTCCTACCCTGCTGTCAAACCCTGCAGGAAAAGGAAGCCAACTCCCACATCAGGGTAAAGAGTGACTGGTGAGTTGCTCTCTGTCTGGGGCTCCAGAGATGCCCAAGGTGAGGGGGATGCCCCCAACTGTGGGGACAACAGTGGGTGAAGAGGCAGCAGCAGGGAAGGTTTGGTGGATGATGGATGATAGAGGCAAGTTCATCCTCCTGCAGCCAAGTTTGGGGTCAGGCTGAGCCTGCTGTGCCCCTACACCAGGGCTCTGTATGGGGCAGGAGCTTACCCTGGTTCCCCCCACAGCTGCTGCAGAGGGATGGGAAGTTTTTGATCCCCATAAACTGTTTTGTCTGGAGGCTGCTGCTGATGTGGCCACACACCAGCATCTCACGAAGCTGTGCTGGACTGTGGCCAGGCCCTGCTGTCCGCACAGACAGGGCTCAAGGCCTGGAACAGTGACACCACGGGCATGTGACCCCATCTTGGGCTGAGTCAGGCACGAGAAGTCAGCCGTGGCCAGCCTGACTGTGGAGGCCATGCTGGCTCTTGGAGATAGCAAGGAAAGAGAAAGCCAGGCGCCAGCAGGGTTCGGCCAAGGGCTGGCGGCACTTTGCAACAGCACAGGCACAGCGTGCCAGAAAGGGTGACAGTGGGGACGATGGCAGCGGGGTGAGGTGCCAGCAGCACTGCTTGTTGCTTGAGAGTCCCTAGCTAACAAGCTGCCTTTATCAGCTGCCTCCTGTGGGCTTTAGGTGATGCTGAGGATGCCCACATGCTGGGTGCTGGGGACCCAGGGGGAAGCAGGGTGCAGGCAGTGTCTGAAGTGCCTCTGGAGATGATGTGCCCCATGCTGCATGTGACTACCTGTGCAGACTGGCTCATCTCACAGAAATCCAGCTTCTCAATTGATTGAGGCATGAGCTGCTCCCCTTCATTCCAGCTCCCAAATCCCATACACAATGGGGACCAGGCTCAATAAAATAAGCTTGGTTTGTCCCCAAGGATGCAACTGCAGGAGATGATGGAAATGCAGCAGAGCTCCCCCAGCACCTCCATGTGAAGCCAGTGTGCTTTTCCCTATTCAGAATAGAGAAAAGCTATGATAGAGAAACCCTTGCCTCTTCCTAGGGGCAAAAGCATTATCTGTCTGGATGGATGCGATAGATGAAGGTGCTGTTGACTCAGTCCTGCTGCAGGATATTCAGGCAGCAACAGGCAGCAACAGGGGCATAGCCAGACTTGGTGGGCACAAAGGGGGACCTAGGAATTTATGACAGAAGAGAAGGGCAGAGCCTTGGGAACAGACTTCCCTCAGATGCCGGCAAAAAGAAGATGAAGAGAGGCCAGGGGAGAGCCACCAGCCTGTGGCATGAGCTTAGTGCATGTATGGGCTGGGTCTGTAGTGTGCAGTGTGACTCAACATGCCAGATGGTTGAGCCAGCCTGTGCCCACCTGCACCCAGTACCTGCACCCACTAATACTGCCCAGCCTGGCTGCCAAAGCCCACAGAGGAGCCCTAGAACCAGCATCATTGGCCCTGACAGCACCTTGGACCAGGTGCAGGTAGAAGGTGACATTCCTACAGCCAGCCCCAGGGTAAGGCCAGGTCAGTGAGGAATTGTCTTACCTGCAATTCCATGGTGCCACGTCTCTGGCTGCCTCAAGCACTCACTAGAATCCCTCCAGGAAGGTAGGGCAGGTCAGCACCTATTGGGTGCTGGAACAGGGGCATCACCAGGGGGCAGGGGCTATTCTTTGGCCTTGCGTGGTGCCTGCCACTCTGCACAAAACTTGGCTCCCAGAGCAGGACAAAATGGCACTTCTGCTTTAGGGGTCTTCAGGGGCATGTGGGAGCCCAGCACTGCTCCTAGGGTGCCTGTAGCAATACCAGTGCCATGGACAGGATGGTCCCACCACCCTCTGATTCAAATCAAACTGACCCCTGGAGCAGCCAAGCAGGAGCCCAGGGCACAGAGCCCAACCCAGCAGAGTAGGAGCACTTCCTGGCAGCACAGAAGCCCTTGCCACTTGGTGGGGCAAGCTGCTCAGCAGCTCCCAAACCACATCAGAGGGGGAATGAGCACTATGAAGCCATGGACACACCATACTAAACCTGGGAGTCAATGGTGCAGTGGTAGATGTGTCAGGCACTGCTACTTTACCTGTGCATGGCTGCTGCTCTGATGCCCAGTGCCAAGCTTGTCCTTATCCCAGAGCTGAGAAACAGCAGCTGCCCAGCTCTCAGCATGGCATCCAGTGCCATGAGGCCAGCTGGGGAATAACCCAGCCATGAGAGTCTTCACAGGCCCTGGAGACCCATGAGGAGAGACCATGCAGAAGCAGGCAGCAGCATGGCAGGGGGTGTTGTGGGGATCAGCACAGTGGCAGGGGCACACAGCAAAGGTTCATCAGGCAGGGAGGAGGAATGGCAGGCAACACACAGGCCTGGGAAGCTGGAGCCGTTCCCGGGATGCTGCCAGCTGTGCTGCAAGAAGCTGCTCCTCGCAGGGGGTTCACACAGCTTGATGGGGCCGAGAACATTTGTTCTTCCCTTGAATGGCAATTGCAGCTCAGGGCAGATGTATTCCCAGGGGAGGAGCGTTGCCAAGAGGAATAGCTGCGAGTCTGTTAAGCTGGCCCTCAGGGGCCCCTATTCCAGCTCCAAAGGACCACTGTCCTAGGACCCTGCTGCTGCACCAGGGCACACTGGGGATTGTCACTGCTTCCAAGAGGTGGAAATAACAAGTCACCAACAGCTTATGCACAAACCCTCCTGCAACTGAGCAGCAGGGCAGAGGCACAGCCAGCCCTGGCAGAGCAGCACATTGGTCTGTGCTTGCAAATGATTGGCCAGAGAGACCTGCTCTGGAGCTTCCCAAGAGGGAGTTTGCCCACCTCTGCTCTCCAAACCCAGCTCTCGCACAGCCCCTTGCCAGGCTCATTCCTCTTTCAGCAGATCCTGCTCTTACTTCCTCAATTTTGCATCAGGGATGCAGCTTCAGCAGCTGGCAGGACTGGGTGGATCCTCTCCTTCTCTATTCAAGTGTTTCACAATCTGCACCAACAGCCCCTAAAAATTACCTGTCACTCCACATAAATTTCTGGCAGAGCTCGTGAAAGAGCCCCCATTCTGCTTTTCATGGGGCTAGGCAGCTCCTTGCGCAAGAGGCTCCTGATGAAAACTTGGGGAGCACAGCCTGCACTCAAGGGCTGGTGGGAGACGTGCAAGGAGGCACCCACTGGCACAGAGGACAGCACAGCTTGCACTGAGGTGTGGCAGAGGCCCTTCCTTGGGACAGGCTGGGACATGGAGTGGGTGCATAACACTGGAGTGCCAGGACCATGCTGAAGGCTCCAGGGAAGGGGCTTCTGCAAGTCTTGGGTGTTGGGTAAACACATATATATGTCAAAGTTTTATACAGCAGCCAAGGTCCAAGGGATGGAGCATAAAGGTGGTTTGTTCATCAATCTGTTGAGGTGGTAAGGAAGCCAAGGCAGGTCCAGTAGCCAGGGGACTGAAGCTGCAGGAGGGACCAGGAGCAAACCCTATGTGTGCAGCAGCAGCCAGGGTGCAAGGGGAACCACACTCCAGAGGGGTTTGTGCAGTCACGAGACCAGACTTGTCCTCACGGCTCTCCCCTGTGAAGCTGTGCCACTGCTCCTTCAGCTCCTTGGCTGGGTGCCCAGCTCCAGAAGAAAAGAATAAAAAGGATGAAGCATCCACCCTGCCTGTTGGATGAATCGCTGTCTGTCACCATGGGAACTCCTCCCTCCCCAGACCTCCCCAGGATGACTTCACATTTCCATCAAGCAGGAGGGCTGCTTCACCAGGATAGCACAAGGCAGATGGACACATACAACTCACGCAAAGACCTTCACGGACTTGGTGGTCAACACAGGGCAGGACGTTTCAGAGCTTCAGGAGATAGACTGAGTTGCCCACATGAGGGTCCTGAAGATGTCGGGGATATCCACACAGCACATCCTCAGAACAACAACAACTGTGTGCTCTGTAAGCTTCAGCTCCTTGCAGAAAACAAATCTTTGGCACCCCAACTTGTTGCCATCATGAATGGAGGAGAACAGGACCCCATCTCTGGCTCCCCAACACCTTCAGGAGCGTAGGACCATGTCACCTCTCTCTGTCCTCCTCAGCAAAGCCAGGGCAAGGTCACCTGTGAGTCACCACTGGCACGCAAGGAAGAAACAGAAGATACTTCTGTTCACATGTCATAGACACTCCTGCCAAGTGCTGCACATCTGGAACAGCTGTAATCAAGCAGCGGAAGTCAGAGAGCCAGGATGGAGAGCAGCCAGGGGCAGTGGGGACCTCCAGCTTTGCAGGAGAATAAGGTAGAAATGCAGAACCACCACATGGAACCCAGATGGCTGGGGATTCAAGCATGGTCATCTGCTGCTGCTTCATGGAAGCCCCTAAGCACTCCACAGCATCCTCTGTGCCAACGAAGCAGGGGCAAGAGCTTGCCAAACACAGTGCCCGCTGCTCCATTTCTAGAGCCACGGTGCACCAAGCCTCCCATGAGAGGCCTTGACCCCACTTGCTGTGTCCATGGGCAGTTACCACTTCACAGAACCCTGTCTTGAAATCATACCCTCCATGTTCCATTGGGAGCACCAAGTCAGTTTCTTGATTGCTACAAGTACTGCTCAAGAGTAATGTGATCGCAGTGGAGAGGTCATGGGTTTGGTATATATGAATCTGTACAAACTGTACTCAGAGAGGCTCAGAATATAGTTTTCTGAAGCTGAACATACACCAAATCCTAAAACAACACAACTTTAATTCTCTAGATTAAACATACAAATAAAGAGGAAAAATTCCGTGTCCCAAGAGTCACCTCACTCTTCCCCAAATATAACAAGAGATAAGCATCGTGTTCCTTTTTCAGCCTTATCCGAGCGCCTGCTCTGAATAAAAGTTACACACAAAGTATGAAAATGTGCCGGGGCTGTTTTACCAAACACTTCGCATATCTGATTCCCCGTGTGCATCCAGAGCAGCTTTATTCCGAGCCCTGCACCAAGTGTCAGTGCCCACACTCACTGCATGGCAACACAGCGCCCAGAAAAGGTCAATGTTCAACATCTCCCTGTGGGTTCTGGGCAAAACTAGGAAGAGCAGTTGGATATTGAGGCTCTTGTTCCAGTATTTTACATAATTAGCCTTGTTCAGATCAGGCCATGTGGCACTCGATCCAGCTTCCCTTCCTGTCCTGGTACTGCGCCATGCAGCTCTCACACCACAGCAACGTACAGAGCTTTAAATAATCCCAGAGCACAGCAGAGGCTCAGTGACGGATGGTGGGACCCTGAGCAGTGTCTCCAGAACACCTGGCAGGTGCTGCAGCACAAGTACTACTGGTATTGACACCTCTTTGTACAAAAAATCCCTTCTGCTATCACAGGCCAGGGCTGAGAGCTCCTCAGACTGCCACCCTGTGCAGCCTAGTGCTGTGATAGCAGTTCCATTTTCCAATCCTAGCCAGGTGAGGAACCCAGACAGATCCTCCTCCAGGCACCAACATTTTCTAGGCAACCCCAGCAGTGGACTGAATGCGCAGCAAAGCTGAACCTTAGCCCAGCAGCTCCACTGAATTCCTCAGAGCCCCAAGGCAGGAAGACATGTAAGGGGAAAGACCTGGAGAGGAGAGACTTGCATAGTGAGAATCACTGATCCTCTTTGGATGGCATGTGGGGTAAAGCAGCTTTTAATGAGGGTGTTGCCCCTTTCTAGACACATCATTGAAGAAGAGCTGAGACAAAGTCCTGCTGCAGTGCACTGCTCAGCCTTGTGTCTCCTGGCAGCCAGGGATAGCTGTAGCTGGCAGTCAGGCCTGGATGGGCCCTTTGTCCTTCGCTTCTCCACGCAGTGAACACACTAACGCTTTAGATGAGCCATTTCCTTTTCCAAACAGGAAATGGGATTTCTGGGTATGTGTCTGGATACTGCTACTCACTGTTCCTCTCTCCTGGTGTACAAAGTCCCAGCGGTGCACAGATGGGTAAGGTGAAGGGCAGGAGGCCTGGGCAGAGCAAGGCTGTGATGCCCCAGCAGTCCTGCACCCCTGCTGGGTGACACTTCACCACAGGGAGAACTTAGCCTTCCTCAGAGCAAACCACACTACTGAGTGGCTGGCCTGGGGAAAAAGAAGCCAGGTCATGGCCATGCCGATGTCCTGGTCAATCCCTGCACCAAGTGGTCCAAGCACTGTTGGGATCCAAACAGTGCGAGGCTCCAGCAACACAAAACACCAGCAGGGCTATACTTCTGCCCCATCTTCTAAACTCCTCTCACCTATTGCTCCCAGTGCCATTTTTCACCAGCCTTGTCAGCAGAGCAGATAAAGAAGCAGGCCTGGAGGTCTGCAGGCTCTCCTCCTAAAAGCTCTCTGGCACCAAATAGCAGCACAGCTCCAAGCTTCTCATTTCTGTGAAAGCCTCTCTGCAGCTCTCTGCTTCCCTGAGGACAGGCTTGGCTCAGCACCTATGATTAGTATCAACTGTACTTTCCAGGGCGGGTAATTAGTCCAGGTGAGGCAACTACTGACAATTGGTTGCTGTGGCCCCTCTCTTGGCAAGCACTCGAATCCCAAACAAGCAGCTCACATATCAAAGGAGCTGCCTGCTCCACAAGTAGATCCACCCTGTACATCTGTACATTGGCCCTGCGCTGGTGGTACCAATAGCTTTTGTGGCTACAAACCAGGGAAACATGAAGTGCTCAGCACAGATCTCCAGCAAGAGCTCCCTGTTGTCACTGCTGCATGGGAGGTACCTGGAACAGCTCTATGGGGCAGGAAAAAACCCACGGAAGCACTGTGGAGGCAGTGTTGCAGAGCTCGCATAGGGTGCATGCAATGATGCAACAGCATCCTCCTTTCCAAATCCTCCTGTCTTACAGCCAAGAGACAGAATGCTAAACCGTCAGGGAGGGAAGGCAATTGCCTAGATGTAGGTGGAGGGCACCAGCTTCAAAGATGGAGCTTCAGTGGGAGAGGGTAAGACAGCACCGTGCAGAGTGGGAAGGAGCATAGGCCAGACCACATTTATCAGCACAGTCTAATGGGATCCCAAGTAACCTTCCAAGTGAAGTAGCAAAATAAAACACTTAAGCCATTGAAAACTAGACTGGTCAAAGAGCCCCGCTGAACAATCCAGCATTGTCCAGGGAGCCAGGAAATAGATTTATTAGGTCACCCAGGCCATCTCCAGTTTCAGTGAAACTGTCCTGTTCCAGGGATGGTTCCAAATCCCTCCTCTGACACTGCCACTGGCCCTCACTGGGCAAAGGAAACTGCATGAAGGGGAGGGGAAAGGTCCAGCGAAAAGCCTTCCTTTTTCAAGTTCAGGAAAAGCACTGGTGTAGGACACTTCAGTCGTGCCAGACATTTCCCAATCTGGATTTCCTTGGACTGAGGCTGCTCCAGTGGAGAAGCAGAAACACATCCCTGCAGCTCAAAGAGCAAGAGACCTGACAATGAGATTAGAGCTTCAGTTCCTCCAGCACTGAGGGATTCAGCTACAAAATGATTGATGACTCTGCACCAACTCCAGGTTATACTTCCCAAGCCCCTCAATAAGGCTCAGAGTAGAGGTGTCTTTGCTCTCAACCCCTGAATGGGTTTCCCCTTCCCACCTTTTAGATCCCCATCTGGCTGCATGTTGTTCACCAAGGAAAAACATCTAAATCCTTAGACCCAGAGAGACACGTGTTTCTGGAAGCACAGACTGCCAAGGCATTACACAACATGCATTACAAGGCAGAGTGCCACCAGAACCACAGACAGAAGATACCAACATATTGGGCATGGCTCAGCCTCCACTCCTAGCTGTGAGGAGGCAACCAGCAGCACTTTACATCCAACACCACTCACCAGGGCATAGTTCCTAGTCCAGGTCAGCCCAGATACTTAGATGGATAAAAGCATCTACAAAATAACAGTGCGTAAGCTGGCCACCCTTGCAGAACTGCCTCTTGATCAGAAGAAGAACGCAGGTGTTCATCCTATCTCCCTCATGTACTGAGAGCATGCTGCTCAATGCAGCCAGCCTGCTGCTTCCACAGAGAAACAGAGAAGTTTGGACCACAGCACTTGCAGAGGGGTTTGAATCTGTTCCTAGAACAAAGTAACGCAGGACAGTCTGGGCAATTATGCAGACAGACACTTCCAGAGAAGAAAACTTGCAGGAAATGCTAAAACAAGGATATACATCTCCCTTCCCTTGTACTTCTCACCAACTCTAAAACATCTCCTGGAAGCTCAGCCTGGAGGGGAAGGAAACATGTAGCAGTGGAAGACAAAAGAGGATTACAGTCAGATTGCAATTGCAAACCTGAGACAGAATCTTTTACTGGTTCTATGAGGCTTGAGGCACTAGTGAGCTTGTTTAGTTTATCAGCCCTCAGTGCATTTGCAACGAGCCAGAGCTTGCGACAATAGTTAAATACAACTTGCATCAAGAACGTTAACAGTTTCCAACTTGTCTGGTGTACACAATGAGTTCAGACACACTGACTCTCTCATCAAGAATCCAGATTCAGCACAAATTATTTAGTGCACTGGATTAGTGTCAAGTGTAATGACTAACTTCTAGAAACTTTTACACTATTTCTAAATCCCACTTGTCAGAACAGCACCTGGAAACTAAATGAGAATCCCAGGGAGATTTATCCCAAAGACAAAAACTAGAAAGTAGGACCCCGCAGCATCCAAGGGTAGCTGTGACAGGCTAGTGCCACCTGGTGGGAACCTTCTCCCCATCCCCTTTCAGTTTCATTCTTTTTGTTCCAGTTTCCCAGAGGCAGGACAACGGAGCAACAACCAGATTAACACCAGAAAAAGCAGAATCACAGAAGGGCTAAGGTTGGAAAGGAACTTAGAGGTCATCTACTCCAAACCCCCTGCCATGGGCAGCAAAGCCTCTCAACCAGACTTGGTTACTCAAAGCCTCATCCAACCCAGCCTTGAACACCTCCAGGGAGAGGTCAGCCACAGCATCTCCAGGCAACTGACTTCAGTGTCTCCACCCTTGCACTAAATAACTCCTTCGTAAGATATAATCTAAACATCCTCTCCTTCAGTTTCAAACCATTTCCCCTTGTCCTGTCGATAGACTCCTTTGGGAAAAGTCACTCTCCAGCCTTCCTGGAGGTTCCTTTCAGGTATTGGAAGGCAGCTATAAGGTCCCCCTGGAGTCATGGCTTCCCTGGGTTGTACTAAAGATGAAGAAAGGGCTGTGTGTAGCTCTTCCAACTATTCAGACTTAGAGATTATCTTCCAGATGTAGGCCAGGTCACCCTTCATGCATGACTCAGCAGCTTCTCAACTGTTACATAGCCAAGACTGACTAGACAGACAGAGGCTCATCTGCAAAAAGAATGTGTAGACCAATGCAAACAGACTCCACCATCACCTCTGGCCATTACTGAGCTGGTTTACAGATAACCAGGAAGCTTAAGAGGAGAGGTAACATCCCTACACAGGCTCTAGAAAGTTGTTCAGCAACAGGTCTAGCTCCTCACACCATCCTGACTCTGCTAGAGACAACTGCCTCAACTGTACTGAGGCAGCATCAGGCAAGAGCAAGCTGATCACCTCCACCACCTTCAGTAGGTGGCAGGAACTCAGCCAATCAGTTTTGTTCATAATTTATTAGGGAAAGAGGGGTTGCACAAACTGTCCTTATTGTACAAGTGGCCATTCCAACACGAGGGTCACAGCCAGGCCAGAAACACTACCACGACACCCCAAGGACAGAAGGCCCAACTCTCCATTTCCCTTGATAAGCAGGTGGTCATGAGGGCCCTTTGTTCTTACGTCTACACAATAAGCATTGCTACAGCCTAAGCTCAACCATGCTGCTGCCTGCGCAGGGTGCAGTGGAAACAGCTAGAGCTACCCTGGGCAGCCCTGCTATCATGGGTTAAGGCTGGGCCAGCCTTCCTCTTGTACCAGTGGAAAGACAAGTCCCCTGAACCCGCACACTGGTTCACATCTCAGGATAGAGAAGGCAGGGCTGCGGACAGACACAACTTTAGGCCTGCCTGACAAATCAAGACTGACTTGCCCATTATCTCACCAATTTGGCAAGATTATCAATGTCTACATATATGACCCCGTAAGACATGGCTGACTCCCAGCAGAAACATCTCTGTGTTTGATGTGTTTATTTTTTTTACATTTAATACCAAGAAGAGAGCCATTTTGATGAGACTCATCTTGCCCCGGTACACAAGACATTTGAAGCCAGAGAGAACCTCTTACAGTCCACAGCTTCACTGTTTCCAATTTGCAGGGACACATCCTAGAAACGGATCCAGTACATGGCACTGCGGATACGGTTGTAATCCAAGAGCTGCTCAATGGGACCTGAGTGAACAGAACAAGAGTCAGTCACTGGAAACATGGTTTAAATCACTGAACAGTTTCCCAGAGTCTTAAAGCAGAAGGCAGCAGAGCAGACAGTGCTCCAAATCCCAAGCAGCTATGCATAAACCTGGGCAGCTGCAGCTCAAACCCACACCAGAAAAACCAGCAGATACCATTTCCCAACAGAGAAATCAATGCTTGTTTCCCCAGAGTGAGTTTTCTCACATTGACACACTATGCTCAGTACAGCTCCACAGAGATGTACGAAATACAGGAGCCACCAAGACATGGAGATTCCAACTTCCTGTTCAAAAATCATCTCCCTTTTCCAAGCTGCTCAGCTTTGAAGGCCAAAGGGAACAGCTGCGTGGTGGAGGGGAACACAACACACAGGAAAGAGGCAGCAGAGCAGAGATGAGCTGCTCAGGCAGGTTTTCCAAGAGGAATTCATCCTTGGCCAGACAGACATGCCAGAGCAGTGCAAGAGAATTAGGTCCCTTCATTTCCCTTACATAAACCACCATGACCCCAGGGTAAGGACACCTGGCAGACACCTCTGGGCCCACACCCAGTTATGGGACTTCTAGTCTTAGTCATGGCTCCATAGCAAGTATAGAGGTGGGAGGACAGCCAGTAGCTCACTGTCACAGCATCTCCATTACCTCCAAGTTCGATCTCCTGGCAAATGTGCCTGGGCATATCTAATGAGCAGAGGCAGGAGCAACAAGCAAAGAACCAGAATGAACACGAGAACTGCCTCCAGCTCACTTCTACTCAGCTCTTGACCCCTTTGTGCATTTTGATCCACCATGTACTAATTGCCAGGTAGTACTTACCAACAGCTGCAATTGCTGGACATTTGTCATAAATGTATTTACTGCAGACATCTCTCACCATTCTTGCATCAACGGCCTAATAAATATCAAGCCAGCAATTAAACATCCTTCTATCAAACCACCATTTCTCCAAGCTGCACGTTACTGTTGCCATTGCGTATCAAGTTCATTAAAAAGATACTGTCAGCCCCTTGGGTATTATCTACACCAGTTGTCCAGCTTTGGTCTGTGAGGATGGCTAACATTCCACATGTTGCATGCTTCTGAGGGTACAGTCCAAAATGTGAAGCTTCCAAGAGTTACTAGTGGCTGCAGAGTTACACAACTACATGCTGGCTGCCTCTAGGGAAACTGTTAAAGGAGTTTCAAGTTGTGCTGCTAAACACAGGGATAGGCCCTCTTTACAGAGTGGATTGAATCCAGGCATAGGGACACAAGATAATCTGAGCCTATGCCAGAATTCTGACCATTTTTATATCAGCATCACAGCGCTGACTGCCTGGACTCCAGATGGTTTGACTAAGGGATAAAGCCTCATGTTACAGCAGCAAATTAAGGCAAAAAAATGCTGACACCAGGTACCCCAACCAAAACAAAGGGATACTTACCGCAATCCTGGCATCCCACTCCTCCAGAGGGATACGGCGTTCGTAGTTTAAGAGATGGCTTCCAATATTCTCACACACTGGTGTAGTACCTAGATTTCAAAGGCACCACATGGTCAGCACTGCAGAAGGTCTTCCACAATCAGTGAAAGCAGACAGAAGAAACTCTATCCATTTAACTGGCCTCTCACAAAGCACCAGTCACAGTTATCACTCTAAGTGGCTCTGGCAGGCGATAAGCAATACGTGGATTGCTTCGCTGGTCTCCAAGTATGACGGCCACAGCAGACAACTAGAATTGTGAGGGCCTCAATTCTCATTCCACCAAGCAGCACATTATTTGCTTTTGGCAACAGAATGACCAGCAATTTACAGAGTCAGAGCTGGCTGGGGTCAGCTGCTTTCACAACACAGCAGGAGGAACACAGCAAGGGAAAGGAAGTTTTGCCCAGTGCCTGCCAGCAGTACTGCAATGCCTAGCAGAAATGCTCCTCAGGAGAGACCCAAGTGATAGTAACCTCTGAAAGCTGCACAGTGGTCAGTCCATAAAGCAGAACATACCATCCAGCTGAGCCACCATGGCATTTCGGAGATAGTTTTTGGCTCTCTTCACCTCTGACTCTGTGGCACTAGTGCACAGACGCATCCTGGAGAGGAAATGGGAAGACCACTAAAGCTCTTAAAAAAGTCTGTCTGCTCAGATAGAAAGTTAATTTCTCCCTTTCCCAGGCCTTTGCAGAAATAAGATAAAATAATCAACATCACTTGTCTCACAGGTTTGAGATTCATTCTTCTTGATCACTACTGAGCGGCTAAGGACTGATGAGCACTGAGCAGCAGGAGACAAGAGCTCAGGCTTACAGGCAGGGCATACTGGCCAGCAGGTTACACACCAAGTTACACACACAAAGGACTTGGCAGCCCTGGTGCTAGCTCTAGCTAGCCCCTCAGGCCCAACAGTAAACACTCTTCAGTAAACTATCACAAGAGAAGCAAGGTGTGTCAGCTATTCCCATGCATGGCAAGCTGCTATGGAAACTGATGCTGAAGGGACAAGACAGGTCCATAGAGTCTGTCTGGACTCCAGCTGCTAAATCACTTCCTCCCATGCCAACTGCAAGGTCTCTGGGGCAAGGGCTAACTCCCATCTGCTTCATACACAGCATGGCTCAACTGAATCTTGGATGTAGTCTCAAACCATCACTGTACTGTAAGACCAATAAGATGAACAAACACAAGGTCCCCAAACAGTGGCATGGCTCCAGCAGCAGGACATTTATCTGCCACCACGCAACACTCTCAAAGGCAGAAACTGCCTGCTTTGCTCAATCTTAACCAGACAATGGAGACATGTCTCTTGGGCACTCAAGAAAGCCTTGTCTCTAAGGAATGATCTCACTTGTACACAAAACCCACAAAGCCTCAATCCTAATACTTGGAAGCATGTCTGAAAGAACCAAAGAGCCCTAAGGATTAAAACAGCTCCTCAAAAGCCACATCCAAAGACACTTAAAGAAACCACTTACAGGATCACCCAAACAGAATGTGAGTTACCAAGAACTTTTGCCGAACTTGTACTTACCACTCGCCCTGAGCACAAAACATCATATCATCCACAGAGAGGGGATCAGAAACAAAGTAGAAACCAAAGAGGCCAGTATCAGAGTAAGAGGTGTTGAATGTCTGGAAACTGTGGCAGAGATTATGCTCCACAGCAAGCGTAGCCAGTCTGCTGGACTGATTCTGTAAATAAGGAGAGACTGTCAGCTAGTTCAGTCTCACAGCTTCCTTGCCACTCAAATTCTTTCCAACTGAGCTGTTTTCAAAGACCACAGACAAGACAGAGCAGAACACTGCTAAAGGACAATTTAATTTACACCTTTCATGTAGTAAACAGATGAGGTGCACTGGTGGAAAATCCACAAGACATTCTAAGAGTCCATCCAGCAAAACCATTTCCTTTCCCAGCCACAGATGAGGAGCTGGTACACACCACCATACCAGTGAGAGAAAATGGGAAGTGCAAGGTCTCCCAGTAACAGAGGTTACCAGAGTTACACAGGCCAGATTCCAGACACTGAATGCAACACTGGGGTTTAAACAAGTCCCACTTGCTTTCCTGTTTTAAGGCAAGCCTGCGTATGACACCATAGACTACTCCATCCCATTTCCATCACCGCCCTCACCAAGCAGTTAGTTTGTGAGGTTAGGAATAAGATGCTGAGAACTGATCAGTTAAACCTCTTAAACAGAGAAGACTCAGCTCTTCTCACATTATCACCTCTCAAGAACTGTTCTGGATTAGCCTTGATTACATTTCTACTTCCCAGACTCCTAACCACTTCACAGTAGGAAGCTAAGCACAACAGTGTCCCAAAAAGCACATTCACCCAGGATGTCCACAATACTTGGTGTTCAAAGGCTCCAGGCTCTCCCTATCACACTCACAAAGTTCTTACCTTACCACCTCCAAAAGTGCGGTCATAGCGTCCAATGATAGCATTAGCCACGTTGAGGACAATATTGTCTGGATCAGCCCATCCTGGCCCCTCCACAGCAAGAGCAATATGGGCAAAGGGCAGAGCATCATCTCTGGCACGGATCTAGAAAATCACCAAGGGAGTGAGGGGCATTGCATGAGTGCTGTGTCTGTGAGCAGCCTGTTGCAACACCAGGATGACAATCTGGGATACTCAGTGACCCAGTGCCATGCTATCATCTCAGGCACTACTGAGCACAAACCAGCTGCTCTGTTACAAATTTTCAAGACAATGGCATGAGCAGCAGCCCCACATTCCTAAAGAATTTAGATCTTATCTAAAACTCAACATGCTGTGGCAATAAAGTCCAACAAGAGAGCATGGGGGCGCTATGAAGATGCCGCATCGTCAACTTCTCTGAGATATACAGAATTTTCCTTTCAGCAGCAATAACTGATTTCACATTCATTGAACTAATTTTCTTTGGGACCAAACCAACTTTACCTCACTCCCTGTGAAGCGACAGCGTGAGAGGATAGGCACAGCATCCTCCTTGTAGGTGACAGGCAATCCACTGAAGTGTTCCTTAGCTGCATCTACCAGCTCTTTGTGGGAAATTCCTGGTAATGGGAAAGAGATACGGTCTTAGCCTATTTTAACAAAACCATCTAATTTCACATTAGAGATCTGTGACAGGGGCTTGATGGCCAGCCTGAAAACACCCAGGTTTCCCAGAATGACAAGGATATCTAGACCTTACCTCCAGCAGCTGCCAGGACCATACGAGGTGCCTTGAAGTGAGTATCAATATAAGAAGCTAGATCTGCTCGAGTCAGATGCCTAGAAACAATGGAAAGACCCAGTATATCAGCATCTTCAAACTGGAGAGGTGAGCGGCTTATGCTGTCTCATGGCACAGAGACAGCAGTGATATTGTTGACTATCTTAGTTGTGGGTTAACAATACGTCTTAGAAACAAGATTACACTGTATGTGTTTTCCCTGTACTCTAATTCTGGAACAGAGAAAACTGGTGCCCAAACTGGAGAGTTAAAAGACAGACTTGAAAACAGACTAGAGTACTGATCCTGGTCATGGAGCTACCTAAGAGGTGTGCATGCACAAGGCCACTGCTTTAATGGGCACCTCAGGCTCTTCATTTCTTCTCTAATGTGTCAAACTGACAAGTATAGGAGAAGGGTCAACCTGGCCCTACTGACCACATGCCTTGTGTAAGGGGGGATTCTAAAGAACGTGTGCAGCATTACCCCTTCCCCAGCACTAACAGGGAAAACAGCTAAGAACCGAGAGAAGCCCAGAGGAACACACCACCTCTATGTACAGACTGGTTTCCCCGTGCAGTTGTCACTATGGAAATGCAGTCCTGTGCATCCAAGACTAACTCCACAAGCTATGTACCAGCCACATCTAGCGTGCTGCTCACTTGATGTTCTCCGTGGTCCCCTCAACAGTGCGGGCCAGTGCAGTCCCCTGGAAAGCAGTGGCATGAAGGTAATCAAAGGTAACCTCTGTCAAATTGCTGTCATTTTCTTTCAACTCCTGAAGGATGACACCACGTTCCTTCTCAATCTCAGAGTCCTCCAGTGCACAGTTCTGCACAATGTCAGCCAGAAGCTCTACAACTGCAACACATTTCTTATGTTAGCAATCCCTTTGCCCAACTTCTACACCCAGCGCTGGGAAAAAGAGATAGTTGGGGTACTGCAAAAGGAGTGAGCAACAAAGCGTGCTGGGGAGGGGATGCAGCATAATGGGAGACAAGCACCACCTATTCCCACAGCATCAAGGAGGGAGGAACCAGGCTGTTCTAGTAGGTGTCCAGTCAGCTTGCCAGGCATCACTGCCAGCAGAGTGCAGGTAACAGCTGCAGGTGGTGAAGCATATCAGAAGCAGGATACTGATGCAGAATCCTCACACAGAGCTTAGCTGACTCAAATCACCACCTCTGGACAAAACCAATTCACAGAAGAGGCTGCACATGGTAGTACAGAGCACAAACACCACCTACAAGAGCTGCACTAAGGGCTCCGGATGCAGTAGCTGCCACTGATCTCAGTTTCTCAGCTCCATAAAATAACCAGACTACCAAAACCCCTTCTCCTTCCTGGCATAGTGCCACAGCCTTATATAGAAAGAGCTCTGCAAAACTGGTTTTAGGAATCATAGAATCATTAGGGATTGGAAGGGACCTTGAAAGATCATCCAGTCCAATTCCCCTAGGAACATGTGCTTACAGCCTAAAAGCACCACATCATGGCAATACTCTCTTCAACTATAGCCTCCAACTTAATGTTCACCTACAACTTCATACGCTGCTCTGTTATGAGACAGGATGCTGATGGGAGAGAAACACAAACACCCACACTTGCTTAACCTCCAAATTAGACTTTGCCCTGCCTACCTTTGGGCATGTCCTTGGACAAGGCTTTTATGTAATAGGCAGTCTGCTCACGCGAAGTGTATCCATTCAGGTGAGCACCCATGCTCTCCACCTCCTTCTCAAAGGCAGTACCAGGACGCTTCTTTGTGCCCTAAAAGACAGCAAATAAATGTGAGTAAGAACACATTTTCCTCACAGGCAGAACTAAAGCAAGGAAAAGAATAATAAAGACCTAAACCTGTCACATGATCCATAAAAGCCAAGTAGAAGAACTGAAAGCAAGAGATTTAAAACTCAGCTTATTTACTCTAAAGAGTAAATAAAGAGTATATTTTGGAAGACCAGCAGAAACCCAGCAAGGAAGGAGAAGACCTACACTAAAAGACAACACCAGCTAAAGAACACATCCATGGAAGTAAACCAAGAACAAGCCTAAATCAAAACCGAGCAGGTTTCCAGCTATCCAAGCAGCAATATTCAGAAAATGCCATGACAAGAACAGAAAACTACTTGTAATAGAGAGCTCATCTCTTAAGGAGCAAGCCAGATGCTGCAGTTTCCTATGATGGCACAGGCTGGACTTGAGTCAGCAAGGCCCAGGCTTAGATGCCTTCTGCCCTGGGACTGTTCAGCAGACACATCAGAAAAGAGCTGTAGCCTCTAAAGTTTGCTGGTCCACTAAGAAAAACAAATGGCTAGAGGAAATTCCTTTTTGAGCTCTACCTGCTAAGCTGAAGAAACATGTTTCATAACACGTGCGCTACACAGTGGGTGGAACAGTCAGGGGCTGGAGAGACTCAGACTCACTTGTCCCAACTTTTTTTGCTTTAAGATGGGAAATACCAACCAAGAGTTGCCTTAATTAGTGCATGCTTGCAAGTTGCTATGTATTCAAACAAAGAGTGCTACGTAGCCTAGGTACATCTAGAGTTTATTTTCATACTACAGGCAAAGCCTCTGGAACTCAGATGAAACTATTTACCTTCTCTTTTAACAGCTACAGCCTCTGAAGCAAGAGCACAATACAGAACTGCTCTTCACACAGTTCTGTATCAGCATCTTCCATACCTTAAAGGCCAGATGTTCCACAAAGTAACCAGCCCCGTTGTTCTTCTCATTTTCATAGCGGCTCCCTGCTCCAATCCACACACCCACCTAAAGGCAAAAGCATCAAGTATACATGTTAGAAAACAAGCAGCATGCTAAAGCCTTACGCCACAAATGTAACAGCAACAAAAGTCTGTTCCAAAGACATCAACCTAGTGGCACCAAATATAAACAAGCACCAACAACTGTTTCCCTACATGTTTTGGCTTTTCATCTAACAGCTTCATAAAAGCTTTTGCTAGTTTTGCCAAAGATATAACTACTACTGGTCACTAACTGCTTACAGAAGTACAGTGAGGCTGGGAAAGCTTGACTACAGGCTTACACAGCACTAGGCTAGGCGTTCCCCTATGTTAATACCATTTGTTAACTCAGAGTAGTAGCAGGGTCTCTGTCAAAAGCTTTGGTTCAGACAGGCACCTGTCACTTCTGGAAGATCAGCTACTGACTAGGCAAAGCTGTCTGTTACAAGTAAGTCCTTAACTTATCTTACCGTACACGTTGGCTGATTGGACTCTTCTGAAGCAACACGGAGACCATTATCCAGAGTGGTGACCTGGGTCTCAGGAATGTTATGGAGTGTCTGAGCATAGGTTGCAGCCCCTCGGTTCCTTGTTAAAGTCAATAAAGCTGCCTAAGGAAACAAGGGCTGTCATCACCCCTAAAACACAAAGTTCCCATCTGTGGGGCAAAGCTCCGGAACGCAGGCATCTGGGCACAGGGGAAACCAGAGCTAAGCCAGGCTGGGAAGCTCTTACAATTCGTCATTCGACTACCGGGCCGGGAACCCCCGAGTAACAGAGGTTTCCAGCAGGTGGAAAACCCTGGGGCAGGGTCCCGTGAGCCAATCCCAGCCGCATCACAACGGAGAGGAGCGACCAGCAGTGCCCGGGTGAAGGCCTTAGCCCCCCCGACAGGGCCCGCCCCGACCGGCCGCCGCGTCCCCGTGACCTTCCCGGCGGCCGGCACCAGGCCCGGCCCCCGCCGCCCCGCTCCTCCTAGCTCCCCGCTTCCCTCATCGCCCCCAAACCCAGCGCCGTTTGACTGCTGCCCGCGGAGACTCACGGAGGGGCCCCGGCCGCGCAGCAAGGCCCGCCCGGCCGCGCTGCTCGCCCGGCACACGGAGGAAGCCGCCATGTCTGCCCACTGCCACTGCAAAGCCGCCGGGAGCGGAGCGCGCACGCGTGGGGCGGGGCGCGAATCCTGAGCGTCAGCGCCGCGCGCGTGCACGGCAGGGGGAGCCACGCGGGGGGCGGATGCGGGTTGGGAAGGCGCCCCCTAGAGGCATGTGCGAGCGGCAGAGATCCCCGGGAAGGGGCAGTTGCGGGGATGGGGTTAGGGTAGGCAGGTAGCTGAGGAGGCGGCCATAAAACAGAGCCTGAGAAGCACCACACAGTTTTATTCACGACCCCGACCCGCTGCGGCGCCTCAGCTGCACCAAACCGGGTGGTTTAGTGGGGAGTTGTCAGCGCAGGGCCCGGCTCTGAGTCCCTCAGGGGCTGAAGGGGTGCACGGTGTCCAGGTCCCCAGTGAGCGAGTTGGTGCCACAGGGGTGGCACAGCCATCTTCACTCAGCTCCTCAGAGATGTCTTTCTCTTGCAGGGCTACATCCTGGTGCTGAGGTCCACCTGAGGGGACAGGCAGGGCCGGGTGGGTTGGCTGCCCCTAACATCGCAGACATGGGGGTGGCGAGGCTGGGCACTTACTGTGGCCAGGCGTCGCTCCTCACTGATGTGGGCCACGGCGTCATGCACCGAGGGGAAGAAGCAATGCTTGGTAATGGTTTCACTGAAGAAGTTGCCTCGCTCTAGCTGGGCAAGGATGGGCACTGTGTGGTGGGAGAAACCTTTGAGGCTGTGGCTCCTGGCTGAGCTTAGCCCACCTTGTGCTGTGAGGGACACCAGGGTCATCACCCTGGCAGAGGGGCTGCCAGGGTGGCTCTGCAGAGCTTCCTTACCTGGGCAGCCAGCAATGAAGACGTCCACTTCTATCTCATGGAAATCCCTGAAGATCTGCAAAGAGTTTCAGCAGAAAACATTTCAGCCAGGAAAACGAGCAGCCATCAGCCCACCTTGCAGAGCCCTGAGGTGTGACCCGCCTGCCCCCCAGCTCCTTACGTTCTTCAGGATCTTGATGGAGACAGTGTCCACGAAGCTGACGGGGCTGAAGTCCAAGATGACAGAGTGGAAGCCAGGCTGAGGCAGCCCCAGCATGCGCAGAGTGGGTTCAGGGGGTGAGCTACCCTCTGTGTTGCTCACCTCAATCACCGCCACGCCTGGACCATTGTGCTCATCTTGCATTTGCTGGGGGAGGACAGAAGACCCAGCCTCACTGCGTGGGGCTGGCAGCACCCTGGCTGGGCAGTGTAGCCTTGGGCTTGTCCTGCACTGTAGTGCAGTGGGGCTTGATGAGGCTTTTTAGCCACATTACCAGATGGGCAAAGGGTGGCCCTAGAAGGAAGTGCCTTGCTTGCACCTTCACCCCACCTCTTAGCTCTTCCTGGATGTGACAGGAACAATCCCACTTCCCCAGTGATCTTCTGGATAACTGGGCTCATTAGCTGGTGCCAGGTCAGCCTTTGCTCTCTCTCTTAATTCTGATTAACTCACCCAATGGCTAATGACTCACTGATTCCACCACCTAATCATTAAACAGCTTGGCTTTCCTCTCCAACCTTGAGTGTGACACAGTGGCCAGGCTCTGCCCCAGTGCCTTTCTTACCCAGACTGAACTGGGAACCCCACCAAGCCTGGTGAATGCACAGGCAGGAGGGCCAGATCCAGACAGGGAGGTAGTGCAAGGTAGCACTGGAGGGGTCCTCTGCAGCACGGTGGTACCTTTTTCCTCTTTGCCTTCTCCTTCTCTGCTTTCTTCTGCTGTTTCTTCAGCTTCTTCAGGGCCTTCTTCTTCTTCTCTATCAAGCGGTCCACATTGACGCCACTCTGCAAAACAACACAGGTACCCAGACACCACATCGTGCTAGCAGATGGGCACCGGAGGCTGGTGGCTCTCCTACCTTCTTCTTTAGGGCCTCAGCATACAGCTCCACATTGGCAAAATACAGGGTGGCGGAGGAACGGAAGATCTTCACACCAGGGATCTCCTTTGCCTAGAGGCAGATGGGGAAGGTGGTACCCCAGGGACTGAGCTGCACCTATCCCTTCCCCAAAATGCTCCCTACTTCTTTCAGGTGGTTCGAACTCTCCCCCACCTCCCACTGCAGATTCCTCTTCTCCCACCCTCTAGTGCTGTTACCATCTGGTATTCAGCCACATCCCTGTAGATATCAGTGTCAGAGATACGTCCTAGGATGGAGTAGTGCGGACTGTGGAGAACAGAGCAAGGGCCTGAGGTCACCATGGGCTTCCCACACACATGGGTGGGACACGGCACATGCCCCAGCACCAGGGTACTTACAGCTGGGTACGGAAGATGACAGTGAGCAGCCCAAAGGCCACCGAAGCCCCCAAGCCAATGTCCAAGTTCAGCAGGAGGGTGGCCACGAATGTCACAATCCAGACCAGCTGGAAGGGGGGCATAGTAAGCTGTGGCATGGCCTCCCTGCTGGCATGTGCAAGCCTCAGGGAGAGTGGAGAAACCCTCTCCAGGGAAAACACCAAACCCGGGGCCATTCAGCACCTTACCAAGTCCACCCGATTTGACTTCCAGAGCGTGCGGAGGTCTTTGAACTGCTTGAACATGCCCTTGAGGTTGATTATGATGATGGCAGCCAAGATAGCCTAGGAGAGAAGTCCCTGCAGCTATGGGGATGCAGAGGGCATGTCTTTGGGGATCCCTTAGCTGCTCTCTTGTCACACCATCTTGCCATTGGATCGGCGCAGAGGTGGGAACGTGACTTGGAGACTGGGACCAGATATACCTTGGGCAGGTCCCGGAAGAGCTCTCCAATCTTCAGGATGGTCACCAGGATGACCAGGGATGCGATAACACCAGCTACCTGAGAGGAAGGAGAGTGGGAGGTGGGAGGTGAGAGGTGAGCCCCCCCACCACTCATTGAGCTCCTCGTCTGGTCCTACAGAGAGAGACTGCACTTGCCCAGACTCACCTGGCTGTTGCCCCCTGTGCTCTCCTGCACCAGGCTCCGTGACATGGAGCAGCTGATGGCAAAACACTGGAAGAAGCCCCCCAGGAAGTTGCAGAAGCCCAGTGCAATCAGCTCCTGCAGGGACAGAGTTGCAAAAGTGAAGCAGCTTTCCTTGCACCAGCTGCAAGAAGCACATGCTTGGGTGAAACCAAGAGGGTTCGGCAGAGACCCTGAGTGTTGGGGCATCACCTGGTTGCTGTCCACTTTGTAGCCGTGCTTCAGGGCAAAGATCTTGCCCAGCGAGATGCAGATGGCATAACCCACCACAGCAATGGCAAAAGCATTACCCACCACCTGCCCGAAGTAGTTGACGTTAGGGGCCACAGGTGCCTTCAACCTACAGCCAAGACAGGGAGACAGGGCTCAAAAGGGGAGCCCCATGGGTGGCATGGTGCCCCAGCGCAGCCACCCTCACTGCCCAGCCCTGCTCACCCACTGGGGATGTTGCCCACCACAGAAATGCCAAATTTGTCTTTCAGGTTGACACCATAGGAGATGCCAGTGGAGACGATGATCTGGGGGAGGATGGTTGGAGTGAGGCAGGGTATTCCCATGCAGGGATCGTGATGGAGGAGGAGGAGGGGATGCATGCCCTGGCACTGCACTCGCCAAGGCACCTCATCCCACCCCTCTCCACCCTAGAGAGGACACTGCCATCCATGGCTCCATCCCCACAGGGAGCTGGGGCAGCTCTGGGTACCGTGATAAGCTCGATGGGGATGGGCATGGGCAGCTTGGCAGCAAACTTGTGGTTGAGCTCTTTCACAGTGAAGATAGCCACCATGGCAATGACGGCTGTCACCAGGGTGCCTACATTAGTCTCTGGTAGCTTCTGGCAGATGTCAATGATGGTCTAGAGGACACAGGAAAAGCGAACAGTCTCAAGAAAGCGAACATCTCCCTAGCAGGTTTTTTGGGACATTTGTCTGGTCCACAGGTGAGTGCCACAGGGCTCCCAGAAAACAGAGAGCCTCCACTCACCAAGAACATTGAGAGAGGCCCTGAGTGCTCGCCCACTGAGACCCCAAAGACATTCTTCAGCTGGGAAACGAGGACGTGCACAGAGGCAGCAGTGGTGTAGCCACGCACAAGTGGGTCTGAGAGGTAGGTCACCACAAAGCCAAACTGCAGAAGGCCCAGGGCCACCTAGAAGGAGAGGCAGCAGAAGTGACCCACAGCTTGTGGCCCTAGGGCACCACAGCTCCTCATTCCTTGCCAAGCTGGGTTGGGACCTCCCTACCTGGAATATGCCTGTCAGGACAGTGATGGTGGCCACCAGCTCCACCCTGGCAGCATCCCGTTTTTCCTCATTGACTGTCATGTTGCTGCCATTGACAGACTCCAGGAACTTCTCATTGGGTAGCAGGGAGTCTGTCAAGCTCCCAATCATGACAGAGATGACAGCAAAGGGGCCTGGGGACAGACAGGGTGTGGGCAGGGAGCTCAAAGTCAGCACCAGGACCTCTCTGAGGTCCACAGGCACCTGTATCCTTGGGCCAGGCTCAAAGCACGTACTTTGGCTCTGATGTGGCCAACCACATTTTTGAGAGGCAACATAAAGACAAGAAAGCTTCCTCCCTATCTGCTGATGTAGCAGTGCTGTGCCGTGGATGAAGACCCCCTCTCATCCTCACTCCCTCCCCACCATTCCTGTGGGAGCACATGATCCCTCAGCTCACCCACAGAGTTGTGCCTGGAAGTTCCGAAGAAGAAGTAGAGGAAGACGGGGTAAAAGGAGGAATAGAGACCGGTGACAGGTGGCAGCCCGGCCAACAGTGCGTAGGCAAGTCCTGGGAACAGTGGAGCGGGGAGACATGTCACAGATGGCCAACCCCTGGCCTTCCCTGTCTGTGGGAAGTCCCTGGCAGCCTGAGCATGGCATGACTCACCCTGGGGCAGGTGCATGATGCCCACACTGAATCCCGAGGCAATGTCCCCCAGGAGCCAGTCTTTGACTGGGTAGCGGGGCAGCCAGCGCAGGAAGGGCAGGAACCGGAAGAGCAGGGACTTGGCAGTGGAGGCTGAGCATCTGGGGTGGGGGAAAGGGCAGAAACAAGGGCTGAGTGCAAGTGCAGGGGCTTGGGGACATCATTGGGGATGGATGAGGCCCCATGGTAAGCAATGGATCCTGTGGGACCCCTAGATCCATCTACTAGAGGTAGGGTTACCTCCAGGGAGGACGACAGAGCAGGGATGGCAGGGATGTGGTTGGTTGGGCTTGGGGAACCAACCCCCTGCATCTGCACTGTATCTACCACAGGCACCAGACAGCCAAAGACCGGCTTCCTACGGCAGTAGGGCCAGGATACACAGTGCCTGTCAGGGCCCATCACCCCGCCCAGCATGGTCCTACCTGGTCTTACGAAGACAGCTACACAGCAAGGGCTCAGCGGGAGGTTTCCGCTGTGCCACCTCCTCCAGATCGGCCTCACTCAGCACCTCACGGTGTGCCCGGTGGCTCAGAACCATCTCTGCCTCCATGGCCACCCAGCCCTCCCTCGTTCGTGCCAGAGCACTGTGGGAAGACCAGGGACAACTCAGCCATGTCCTCAGGCTGGGGGCACCACACCACAGCCCCTCCTGCAGCCCTACTAGCCCCACGGGGCCATCTTGTCCTGGCTGAGCATGCAGGATCAGCCCAGATGCCAGGGGCGAGCCATGTTTTGGGAATCCTGAAGCAGCAGCTGGGACAGAATGCAGCAGAGGCCAGCGTGGGCAGTGACAGAGCTGAGGCACCGCAATCGGTGCTGCCCTTTCTGCCAGCACCATCTGCCCCACTGAGCTGCACGGGGGTAGCTGCCAGCAGAGCTGCCCCAGGATCTCCCCTCTGCCTACCCACACAGGACCCACCTCGGTGCCACCCACCCTTCTCCTCCACGTCCTGCAATGTAGCTGGGGCAGTGAGCCAGCACAGCCGCCAAGCAAAGCCCCAACCACCCCACAACCCAGGCTGCAGACTTTGTCCCTTTACACATGAGGGGAGCAGGAATGTCAACCCCCAGCACACGTCACAGGCTGCCATCTCCCTGCCGGCACCTTCCCCAGCCCACTGGGCTGCACAGCGGGAGCACAGAGGAGGGGGTGGGATCTCTTCCTTTATATGGGGCTCAGATAGTAGGAATGAGGAATCTCCATACAGAACACAGCCAAGCCTTGCTTGGGGGTTTGAATTGAGAGCTGCCACCATCCTGCTGGGCTCACGTGGCTGGTGGCCCTAGCCAGTCCCAAGATACTCACCCACTTACAGCTGGACCCATGAGCTACTCATGGGGTGTCTGGGGCTGTCCTAACTGTCGTGCCCAAGTTGGTTGAGTATTGCCAGCCAGGTGCACATTCTGCTTCCTCTAATTTTTAAATACCAACCTGTGATCTTTGAGACACCCCTCCCTGCCTGCTGCCTTCCCTCCTGCCCTGCTGAGGAGCTGCCCACTGCCCAGCCCCGCTGCTGCGCGGCACTCGCCATGCTCTCCCCATACCCTGTTGTGCTGAGGTCCCTGGATGAGGCAGGCCCATGGCTGACCCCACTGTCCTGAGAGCCATCACATACTGGGGACTGTTCTGGCCAGTTTTAGCTCCTGTCCCACAGCCATGTCCAGGGTGCTACCATGCCCCAACACCTGTGCTGGGCACAGGGTAGAGATCTTCTTATCATTGGACACATCCTGGTGCCAATCCCCTGCCAAGAGCTGCCAGGCACTCTACTCCTTGGGGCATTGCTTGGAATCTTGCTATCATCCTCCTGTGGATTCCCATGGGTGTCTCCTCCCCACCCCACGTCCTGGAGCAGGAGCTGTGCCCAAGGCAAGGAAGGTTACCTGCAGTCTCCAGCTGTGGCATCCAGAGTATTTTCCACAGGCTCCCTTCCCTACTTACCTGCTGGAAACAGGTGTGCTGTGCTCTGTGGACTGTCCCAGTCTCTCACAGCTCGTGCAGACCCAGCTGTTATCTTGTTCCAAAGGTCCCCAGCGGGCACCAGAGTTCTGCAGAAGCCATCACACCTTCCTGGGCTTTACCATGACCTAGTAACTGCCATCGGTTTTGGAACATTTCTGACTCAGACTTGGCCCTGGCCCATGGGGATATGGTAGCAAGAATCCAAGCACCCATGGGCTGGGCTGAGTGGTGTCAGGGCATGGGGTGAAGCCAGTGGGCAGGGCAGGACACTTGGGTGTGCAGTGCATTTATGACACTAGTCAATGTCATAAATGGTGACACCCAAGACTGTATTCTCCTGATGGCTGGCTGGGGGGCAACCTATGGCCACTCTGGCTCTTCCCATGGTCAGCATGACCCAGATCCTAGTCACCACACGCAGACGACTCTGCTGCCCTTCAGCCAGCAAAGCTGAGCCAGCTCTCCTCAGCTTCTCCCAAATCTTCAACCCCTGCTGTCTCACTCTCATGTCCATCAGTCCCACCACGTTTGGTAGCAACACACCAGCATCAATATCAACACCCACGTGTTCACCTGGCACAGAAATTGAGGCCATCACAGGGCTCCTGCTTGGTAGCAACCAATAGTGTCAGGTGCCATTTACTGCCTTCTTATCACCACTCCCTGTACCTTTCCTGTGCTGCTGCTTCCTGCCCCCTAGCTTCCAGCCCCCTGCCCGCACCCCAAGCTGGCTGCTCTGCCCATGGCACCCCTCAGCCACCCACCCCTGCACCAGTTCTCCCTGGCTCCTCACACTCCTAGGCCAGCCTCAGGAAAGGCTGGACTGGAAAGCTCTGGGGACTGCCAAGGCCACATCCTCCCCAGGAACCACTGTGAGCCTGGCCCTCATCACCCAGGGCTGCCCTGGGCTGGGTCAGGCTGAGGCCAGTGCTAAAGACACATGATGGCCCCAAGAGATGGAGATTGATGGTGACCCTTGCTCAGGGTGCTCTATATCAATACCGCCCTTTGCTCACCTGCTCTTTCCACTCCAACAGCAAGAAAGGGACGGAGGGCACCAGGATCATGCTCAGCCTCTCCTCACTCTTCCTCCTGACATATGGAAAGACCCAAGAACTCCTTACCTGAAGCTCGGACCAGCCCTGCTGAGGTCATACAGATATGGACAGTGTATTTTCTCCTCTTGGCCACACCCAGGCTGCTGCCCAGGCATTTGCCCCATAGCTAACAGACACTGTGGCACTGAACACTTGCCAGCCAGGGGCCACTGGACACCACCACTGCTGACCCCATCTGTGGGTGAACTGGCCAGGACACAGCAAACTAGCAGCACCTGAAGTCCCCATCACCTGTTTACCTCACCCTGCATCACAGCAACATTTCTTCAGTGCAGAAACTGGCTGTGAGCCCCTTTCCTGGAGTCCAGGCACTGAGCCCACAGCCCCACCCATGGATCCCAAACACAAGGAGAGATAGCAGGGAAGTCAGCACCGTTTTATAGACTTTTATTTTCAAATCTGGCGCTTCCATGGTACACTTTTACACAGCCAGGGAGGTGCAGGGGGGATGGCAGGCATCTCCCCACTCCCTGCCCACAGGATCAGGAGATGGAGAGAGGAAGAAAAAAACCCACCAAAGCCCAACCAAATTCCCCAAAGAAACAAACCCAAATCCAAGAAGGATGCTCCCCAGAGCCCAGGCCACAGCACTACAATCAGGTACCAAGCTACAGACTGACTGCTTCTTGACTAGCCCGGCTCTGCAGAGACAGCCAGATGCTCTGGGGCTCTCTTGTTTTTGGCACTTTCTCTTGCTCTCTATTTGGCACCAATACAAAGAGCTCTCGTGCCCAACTTGGCAGAAACACAGGCCTGTAACAGGGCAGGGACAGGACACCAGGACTGTGGTGCCAGCGCCAGAGAGAAATATGTAAACGAGCTTGTTCCCAAAGGCGAAGACAGGCAGCATGGAGGAGGCTGGCTGTTCCCAGTATGTGGGGCCAGCAGCATTTCTCTCCACCCGCCAGTCCCAAATGGCATGTAAACATGTGAGCAGGCCTTTCATTCCACATCCCTCCCCATTCCTGGGAGAAGGGTGTCAGCGAGCCTGTCTTGATGGGCTGTGCTGGGGCATGCAGCCCCAAATACGCCCACAGCACCTCCATCACCCAGCCTGTCTGCTCCCTCCACAACTCTCGCCACTGACTTGAGGATGTAGCCAAGAGGCCTCTCTGAGGGCACATGTCCTCTCCTGTAAACACGTCAGGCTGCGCTGCAGCAAGATGCTCCGGCAGTGATAGTAAGGCAGTTAAGGAGCGTGCTGTTGCACAGCCCCGAGAGCACCATGGAGGCAGCCAAGCAGAGGCACTGTGCTCAGCAAGTTAAAGGGAGCCTGTCAGCCCCACAAGCCAAATGCCCCTGGCCCAAGGCTGGGGTAGGCACAGAGGAGTGTTACCTTGTGGCAAGACCAGTGAAAGCCCAGTGTCAGGCCTATGACCAAGCAGAGAAACCATCAGAGCAGCTTGAATTTCCAGAGATGGCAAACTGCAGTTCATCTCCCATAATGCAGGCCACTCTGAGCTGGGTTCCTCTGCCAGCCAGGGAGCGCAGGACCTGCGCATATGTATGCAGAGCCCACGGGGAACCAGCTGAACACAACTGCTGTGAGCAATGCTGGACCCCAGAACTGCAGCAGTATCATGTTACTGCAAATGCTAATCCTCCACAGGGTGAGGGCTGGCTGTGAGAACAGCCTAGCCTGCTGCTAGACAGGGCCAGGGTCATCCAGCTCTTTGCCCAGACCCAATAACCAACTGAGGTTTGGTCTGTAACACGTGGTTTAAAGAGCACTCCATATAGTGGGTGAAAACATCATGCTCATCTGCTGAGCAGAGGAAACCAGTGTTTATAGTGGAACCATCCTAGTACAGGACAGGACTGAACAGCAAAACCTGTCTCCTCCCACAGTGGGTCCCTAGCACTGACTCTGCTGCCCTATTTGCACCTGCTCTCACTGGCAGCCCCAGCTCACAGATGTGGGACAGCCCCAAGAAGGGTCTCAGGGAAGGCTGAGAGGGGCCTGGCTGTGGGGCTAAAGAAGTTGCTGGGGGCCAAAGGATGCCAGGCAGGAGGATGGCACCAAGACAAGTGTGGAGCTACGTGACGGGAGGGTGAGGGGCAGCAGGCCAGCTGTCCCACAGTGGCAATGGGAGAAAGTGGTGCTGGCAAAGCTGTAGGGGATGCCTGGCACTATCTCTCCAGTCCACTGGGACTGTGGTCCCAAGTACCCCCAGGGAAGGTAGCAAAGGGTTGTTGGTGAAACAAATGCTCCAGGTCCTGGGAACAGACAGTCAGTAAAAATAACCATAGAAATCTCTCTTCTCTCTGATTACAAAGGTACAAAAAGCTAGAAAACCCTCCCCTGACCCCATGTGTTGGGCTCTGTTTCCGACCCTCTGCCCCTGCCCACCCTCCGCACACACACGCACAGCCTGCACACGAACGCTTGCAGAGGAAGAGCTCAGTGATGTCACCCTTGCCCAAGCAGGCTCCTGCCGTACCTGTCACACTGGTCAGGCCACGGGGAGCACGGCAACAGCCGAGGCAGTGGCTGGTATGGACTGTGAGCCCTTCAGCCTGGAAGGCAGAGGAAGGCAGGGTCAGTTCTGGGCCTCTGACCACCATCAGTTCTGGCTCCTGCACTCTGGGGACACCAAACCTCAGCTGGCAGTGCCCGGCTCGGTGAAGGGCCCTGCTTCTTCTGTCTCTCTTACAGACAGCTTCAGCCTCTCAGGAATGGCCTTCATTTCTCGTTATTCTTGGAGGAGAGAAAAACAGTGTTAAGTGGTGGCATCTCACGTGGGCTCCAGCTGCATCTCCCAGCTAGGGTAGAAACTCACTCCTATGTCAAAGTAGGTACAACTGTCTCCCAATCCAAGTTCAGGAAAGAGGAAAGGAGAGAAAGCCAAACCAGCAAGGAGTACCGGCTGGAGGGGAAGAAACAACTGATTGGGACAGGGTCCCCGCAGAGAATTGTGGCTGGGGTAGGTAGGGCCCCTGTAGGGCTTGGGCCTCTCCTCCCCTCAGCTAGCCTGGAGCTCATACACATCTGCTCCTTGGCACTTAACAGCTGGCAGTTAGCAAGGGAAGCAGCCATGAAGTCACTCTGCCTGCACAGAGCACCTTCTCCAAGCCTCTGCAGGCTACAAGTGAGGGCCATGGCCTCTGGCAGTGGGCAGGCTTCCATACAGTGACGTTTCTGCTCCAGCTGCACTGCAAAATCCAGAGCATTCACAACTGACAGTTCTTCCCTGCCTGGTCACTACCAAGGAGATCATCACTCAGGGGCTCACAGTTACACAGCCCTGTCCTCCCATATCAAACCCCTTTTGGACAGTGCACAAGACCAGCTGAGGAAAGGACAGACTTACTCTGAGTCTGGTGACAGCTCCGAAATGCTGTGGGAGGTTGTGGAGCGAGGCGTTGAGGGGCACATTATGGAGGGTGTTGAGGTCTGCATGGCAGAGGGAGTGGCAGTAGTCTGGGGGCCTGAAGGTGTGCTGGAAGATTGCACCGAGGACAGGACAGAGGAGTTAAAAGAAGCAAGGATGGAAGAAAGGATATCTAACTGTTCAGTGGAAGGATGTCGGCTGGGAATGGCCTCCAGGTTCTCTCTAGAAGGCTGTCTCCTTGACAGTGGTTCTAGGCTTTCCCTGGACAGCTGCCTCCTGGAGAGGCTCCTCAGGTTGTCCTGCGAGGGTTGCCTGCTAGGCACTGTATCCAGAGGCTCTCTGGAATTAGATCTCCTGGACAGAAAGTCCAGCTGCTCCCTTGAAGTTTGTCTAGCCAATGCTAGCTGGTCCCTTGAAGGCTGTCTTCTAGAAAGCAAATCCAATTGTTCTCGAGAAGAATCTCGACTTGGCAGCATGTCTATTTGGTCTCTGGACACTTGCCTACTTGGCAATGTGTTTAGCCACTCTCTAGAGACCTCTCTTATTGGCCCACAGTCTAGCTTCTCTCTTGACCCAAATCTGCAAGGTAAAGTGTCAAGGTGGTCTCTGGAGCCCTGCCTCCGAGGCAGCGTGCTCCCATGACCTCTCTGACTGGGCCTAGTAGTGAGCAGATCCAAGTTTTCCCTAGACCCATGTCTGCTTGGGATACTTTCCAGGTGTTCAGTAGATCCATGTCTGCTGGGGATAGTGTCCAGCTCCTCTCTGGACCCATGCCGGCTGGGCACGGCTTCCAAGCACTCTCCTGAGTTGTGTCTGCTCAGCTGCTCTCGGGACATCTGTCTCCTCATGAGCATGTCGAGCTGCTCCCGTGATGAGTATCGGCTGGCTGGCTGTGACAGACTGCCTGCCCCAGAGTAGATCCTGCCATAGGAGGCAGCAGGCACTGCTCTGTGACCCAGAGTGGAGGTCTTGTACCACGTCAGCTCATTGGTCATCCTGCCGACAGACGGCAGACCTTGGAGAGTGGGAGGGTACTGGAGACGGTTCTTCAAAATCCCTGCACCAGACAGAGAGAGAAGTCAAATTTTTATATAATGGTGAAAAAGAGGATGAAATCCAGGGGACGTAAGCCCTACCTCCCCAGGGATACCAAGATAAATCTGATGCTGAGCCTTCAGGGCTACATCAACCTGAGTCAGGCAAAGCCACCTTTTCCCCCCCAGCTCCAAGCTGTTACCTTTTCTTTGCCGTTGTGTCTGGGTGAGAGAGTTCTCATCCCCGCTGGTCAAGGCTAGGTCTGGCTGATTGTTGTTGGCCGCATCCTTGTTGATGTCAAATCCCAACTTACGCTCAGAGCCCCACTTCTGCAGGGAGCAGGGGTGAACCTCGCACTCACCCAGAGCAGGCCAGTATGACAGGAGGTCATTGCCATCCACATCTGATGAAGGACACAGCAGAACAGGTCCCAGGGGACAGTGAGAAGAGGGAGAGAATATTTTTGTGAGCAGCAAGCAAAGCCATCAGAAGGCACAGCCCGGCCCCCAGGGACCTGAGCTCACTCTTTCCCCTGCCAGAGCACTCGCCTTTGGGAGTGGTGTTGGTGGGGTTAGTGAGGAGGCGTTCGCTGTGTGCTGCCCGCTTGAACTGGCGCTGGAAGCGGCCTCGCAGGCGTACATTCTCTTCGCTCTCCGAGGACGGGATGGAGAGGCTGCGCTCTTCATCCAGAGACAGATCACTGTCTGAATCAGAGTCCTGGTCTATAGGAACAGGGTGTGTGTTGGGAAGATGTATGTAATTAAGGTGGCACAGGGTCCCAGTGGCAAGGTGAGAAAGGCTGGCTCCAGGGCTGACCACTCTCCTAAGCACAGCAGCCTGCCTTACCCCTCACTGCTCTTTCCTCAGCTGCAGCCTGTGCCTACTCCCTTGGCCCTGTCACCAGGGGCTTGTGAGAGGAGCGTGGCTCCATCTTGCTGCCTCTACCCATATGGCAGGTGCAAACAGCCATAATAACCCCTTTGCTTTCTCGTCCTTTAGGCTGCGCAAACCCCCTTCCTGCTTGCCTGTCCCCTGCCCCAGACAGGAAGGTGGCCCCCTCTGGTCTCACGCCAGAGAGTCAAATGTCTGTGCTGTACTGGGGAGCCCTGTGTCCTCAGTGATCCTGGGATAACTTTTGTCCCCTTTCTTGTCTCCTCCATTTCTATCTCCTTAGGGACTAGCCATCTGTCTGGGAGAAGGCTGTGCGAAGTGATGCAGTTGCCTCCTCCCCCTCCAGTCTGCAGCAAGTCTGCAAGTCAGATCAGAACATGAGGTGGAGTATGCAACCAGATACAGCCAGAGCCTGCACTGGGAAGAATTTCCTTAAGACAGGACTTAATTTGGGATGCATGGAGCCAGCCCCAAACCCAGGCACAGGGCTGAACCTTACCTCCCCCAGCATCACGATGGAACATGGCCACATCTATGTCCGTGGGGCCAGCATGAGCCAGCAAGCTGTGATCTAGGGCTGAGCCCTGACGTGCCATCACATTGTCTCTGAAAGACAGAAGGACTGAATGGTCACAGCAGCAGAAGTCTCTAGCTTTGCCCAGGCACCCCTAGCCCCACATTCCCGTGCCCTCCCTACCTGAGGTAAGCCCGCTGGCTGGAGTGGGTGCGGGCAGAGCGCACACTGCTCACAGAAGAGATGGTGGAGGCCCCCAGGGTGATGCGGATAAGCCCACTCTCCTCAAACAGAGCTGTGTTGTTGTAGGCATTGGGGCCCTGATGAGGTGGAGAGAGATGACACAAGTCCTGTTAAGGTCTGGACAGCCCGGGGAAGGCCTTCCCCTCACACCTGCCAACCTCCCAGAGAAGCAGGGACGTTCCTCTCAGCTCATGCCCCAGGCAGACAGCCTGTCCCCAGACCGCTGGGCTGTCACCCACCTGCGTGCTGTTCCTTGTGGTCTCCTCGCTCTGCCCCTTCTTGCCAAGGCAGGCCAGCTTCCAGGCCTCCTGTACCTCCTCATTCAGCATGCAGAACAGGACCAGCACAGCCAGGCCCTGTAGGGAGAAAGGCCATGAGAGATAAGCCCTCATTGCTGGCTGACCTGCTTGCCCTTAGTGCCAGTGCTGGGACAGTCCCTGACTCCTCCTGAGCCCAGTGTGTTGGTCCTGGTGGCCATGGAGATGAGGATGCAGCAAAAAGCCCCCAAATACACTTTGCTGCCAACTCCCACGGTGGCTCTGGGTGAGGGAGGAAAGGGTGGGGTGTATTCCTAGCTAGCAGTGGCCAAAGAGCAGCTGGCAGGGTCTCCTGCAGCAACAGCAGTAATGGTGGTGGCAAGAGGTGTGTGGGGCGCTGCCATGGGTATCTGGAGTGTCTACACCTCCGTTGCAGGTTGTTTTCTTGCTCTGCCCTGTGAAAGCATGGTGGTCCCTTGTCTCCAAAGACAGTCCTCGCTCCCTTTGTATATCACCTCTGTACCAAAAACTGTGCCACTGCTCACAGCAGTGAGAACTGGCAGGAGTCACCCACTGCTGCAGCAGTGACAGTGAAAGGGATGAGCAGTCTAGCAGGACACTGGAGGCTCAGTGCAGAGCACCTATACTTCACAGATGTCCATGGGGACCACAAGGATGCCCTCCTTGTGACCTCCTGGGCTGACCTGTGCCCTCCCTTGGCAGAGGCTGGGCAGTTACCTGGAGGCTGCAGAGGACAGTGTAGAGGTAGTGGAAAGCCAGGACACTGTTGTTGACAGCCAAGAGGCCAAAGAGCCAGGTAGTGCTAATAACTAGAAGCAGAACAAAGGAGCTCCGTAACGTCATGCTGGAGAGAAAGAGAGACAGACAGGCACACAGACACACACCGAGAAGTTAGTGCGTATTGTTATTGTTAATCCACAGCCAGTGCTCACAGACAGAGATCCAGAGGGGAAAGCTCCTGTTCAGCCCTCTCTGATGAGGGCACATCCCTGCACAGTTTTAGCTGCCCTTGATTCCCAGGTCTTCCCTTCTGGATCACACATGGCAAAAACTGAGGCCCAAACAACATGGGTTGTTTGGAGCCATGGATAGCTGAGCCAAGCTCCAGTGCTGGCCCAGGAAGGAGCCAGGAAATGTCTCAGAAGGAGCATGTAAGAGATGAAGAAGTGGGTGCTGAGAGATGACATGGGCAGATTGAAGCCAAGCGGACACAAGGGGTGGCTGTGAGGGCAGGTGGTGAAGACAGACAGGCGGATGGGACAGTTTGGAGATGGTTATGTAGGAACACAAGGAAAGGACAAAGTTTAGGAAGGGTTAATGTAGGTGGCAGGTGTGAGAGAGTAAAGTGGCTTCAAGGCTGTCATGGATGCACAAAGTGGTACTCTGAGATGGTAGAAAGGGAGGATGGTCACTGAAAATGCTAAAAAACATGAGCCACAGGAGCTTTTCTGGGAGTTTGGCCAATAATACTCACAGAACCGACTTCTTCTTGGTCTCCTTTTGACCTGGGGAACAGGACATCTTGGCCACAAGCAGGAACATGACCCCATTCATCTGAAAGTATAGGCATTGATTAGAAGCTGTGCCAAGGGCCAGCTCTGACCTGACATCCCCAGTGCAAAGTGTGGGCAGGCTCCAAGTACACCATGCCCATGCAAACAACCCCTGCTTTCCCCTTCATGTTTGAGCCATGACCTTCCCCCCGGGTTTTGGCTGGAGCAAGGAGGGACAGAAAGGGGCCCTAACAAGAAGGACAGTACAGAGAAACAGGGAAGGCAGTGGGCAGTCAGGGAAGGGGTAAGTGCCCATGGTGTGGAGAAGGGAGGCAGGAGAGGGCTGCAGGTGAAACAGGACAGGGTTTTACCACAATGACGACAGTAATGGGGCCTGCAAAGCTCCAGACCAGCTTATCATGAATGGAAATCCAGCAGAAGTCAGGGTTCCCATAGCCCTCAGGATCCAGGCCAACAGCCAGCCCTGTAGGAAGAAGGGAGAGATCAGGATCAGACCCAGAAACCTTGGACTTGCCAAGCCATACCAATCCCATCCCCACACTAAAGGCCATGAATGAGGTCTCTCCCTGCTCCTTGTCCTGTGCACACACTTCCCTGCCACAGGGGAAAGAACCAGGACTGCAAGCCCCAGCATCAGGACCTCCATTTCCTTTTCTCTAGGCATTCTTGACACAGCCCAGCCCACCCCAGCCGGCACTCATGGCCAGCAACAGGTCACTCAAGCATGCAGGCTTGGGAAATGAGGAGACCTGGACCACAAGGCCTGGAACAGCAGGAGCCCCGTGCCCATTGAGAGGTGCTGAGGAATTCCTTCTCCTCAGGTGACCAGATGACAGCGCTTGATACATGGTCAACAACTGACCGTTGCAGTACTGTTTGCTACCTGCACTGCTGCCTGTGGAAGGCCATCCTTAGCTCCCCTCACCAGGTCAGTGAGCCAAGCAACACCAGGGGATCAGGAGACTGCTGAGAATCAGTGCCTTTGTCATGGCTGTAGGACAAGCAGCTCTTACCAGTGATGATGGCAGGCACTCCCCAGCCAATGGCATAGTAGAAGCGCATAGCCCCAAAGTTGACGTTGCGGGCTTCAGTCTGCATACGGTAGATATGGAGGCCCTGGACAAAGAGCCAGGCGAAGGTGGAGAGGAAGAAGCAGTGGAGGAGGATGGCGATCACAGTGCAAAGAAACTGAGGAGACAAAAGCCACTCAGAGATGGTCCCACTGTGCTAACACATAGCTAACTGCATCATCCACACCTCACCCCCATCCCCATTTCTATGTTTGTTCAAGCTGACAGACCTGGTTCTCCGTGCGGTTGATGCCCAAGAGAAAGAGCAGTTCAGAGAAGAAGAGGGTGACCGATATGTTGGAGTGAATTCCACGTGTGTTGGACTTGAGGCCTTTGAGGCAGGTCAGGAAGAAGAAAGTCAGTAGCAGAGCCACCAAGGAGAGAGACACCAAAGAATAGGTGACAATTGCCAGTGTCTCCAGGTCACCTTCCAGTTGCTGCAGCAGTAGAGAACCAAAGGCAAATGGTGATGTTAGGAGGGGAGAATGAGAAGCCTGATGAGCTCTCAAACTCTACTCAAGTTGCACAGGGAATCTTCTGCCTTTGTCTGCTTATTCTGGGATCCCGGTGCTAACAGCCCCCTCCATTGCCCACAGCCCCGCAGCCCAAGGTTACCTCTCGGTGTGAGTTGTCCATTAGAACTCCAAAGGTGCCAAACTGGGAGCACTGGCAGTGGACATGCGTGGTGTTCCGGTACACGAGCTCACAGTCTCTGGCTGTCCAGAAGCCGGAGGGGTTGGTCCTGCAGCCATCGAAAAGCAAAGTGCACTTAGGAGACAAGGCAGTGTGGCACAAAGGGAAGAAACTTCAGAGAAGGGGAGTGACTGGCAAGGCTTTTCTACTACTCTCCTGCACCAGAAGTACTGGAGCCAGAGCCCTGCAGGGACCCTGCAATGTCTTCACAGCAGGAATAACTCTCCTGAGAGAAGACAGAAACCCCCTTGTCCCAGTACTGCCCAGACACACCACCTGTCATGCCTAGGGAAACTCAGGGAATGAGAGGGTACCAGGGTAAAGCAGCTAAGAGAGACTGGCCCAGCTGTGCTCAACTCACGGGTTGGAGTAGTTCCACTGGACACAGAGAGGTTTGCTCCTGTTGGCCGTCTCCAGCAAGTGAAATTCCAATACAAGAGGGGTGTCCAGGGGCCCCCGCAGGAAGGTGTGATTGCTGAACACAGACACACTCACAATGGGGGAGTTCATCACGGGATTCTTGGGAAGCCTGCGTGGAGTGACAGAGCTCTACCATGACTGTGCCTGGCAGTTGTGGCCCTCCGGGGACCTCCCAGACATGCTGTGCTGACACCTCAGAAGGAACAGCTCTGCTCAGCCCACACTAAGGGTTCAGGAAACATGAAGGTGGGAAACAGAGAGAGCACAACAAGACCACCTGACTTGGAAACAAACCCAAGCCATTGGAGACAGACTCAGAAACTGACAGTGAGCAGAGCAGAGCCCAGGCAGCCCACACTCCACTGGTGCTTGTGCAGGGGAAAGGGGAGGACGACGTACCTGACACTGCGGCCATCCACTTGGTAGCGTGCAGGCAGTAGCCCCCCCAGGGTGCGGTACATGATGAGGATGATCACAGTGAGGGCGGGCTCAGGCTCTGGCAGCGCCTGCCTCGGTGAGTTCTCCACAGTGTAGTTGCCTTCACCCCCAGCCAGAACAGGCACTACCATGGGGGCAGACAAGACACACAATGGGGTGGTGAGAACAGAGACACACATGCTGCTGTGAAGACAACTTGTGAGGCCATCAGGAGCCTCTGGAGTGTGGTGAAGTCAGAAGCTCTGAGGTCACTCAGGGGTGACCTGCAGACCTCTGACAGAGCCAGGTCTCAGAAGTACACGTAGACTAGATGACCTTTAGAGTCCCTACCAAACCAAAACAGAGATTCTACATCTTCCTTGCTACCCACATCCTCCTACACTGCTCCTACACACTCACCTTCAGCTTTTGGGGGGCTCAGCACTGACAGTGGCAGCACAACATGGGTGTGAGGGTCCCAGGTGGGCTGGCCCCGGAAGAGGCTGCTGTGGTAGCGAGGGTAGCGCCGGCGTATATGGGAGTGGTTCTCCATGCGATCGATGCTCAGCACTGCAGAAGACAAAGGGAGTAAAAACCAGCTCTAAGATGCCCACCATTCAACCATGCTCCAGGGCTCCCCATGTGTGAAGTCACTAGCAAAAGGGACCACATAAGCCACAGGTTGGGCTGTAGATATATCCCATGGTTGGATATGATATGACATCTCAGCATCTCTGAGTGCTCCTTCCAGCTTATATTCCTGCTCTGTCATAGGGCCAGCCACTTCTGTCACTGGGACCAGTCGCTTTTTCACTAGAGACTCAGGTTGGACAGGGTTAATGTGAGAGAGCAGCACACTATTTGCTCTGCTGCCTTTTGGGAGTGTGTCTGCTGCTCCAGGCAGGAGTAGGACCCAGACATCTCTCACAAGCACCTCCCTGTGTTTGACAGAACCTCCAAGGAGTTAAAAACCCATTCAGCACATTTGCCAAGGTACAGTGCGAGGGGGAGTGGAAAGGGTGTGATGGAGAAGGCTGCACCACCCCCCAGACAGGCCCCACCACCAGCCAGCTCCTACTCACTGATGTTGGGAGTGACTACACCAATGGGGTTGAGGTAGGTGAGTTTCATGTTGCTGGCCAGCGTGCTTGAGTAGTCCCGCAGCTGCTCCATGAGGCTGGCACTGCCGTGCTCGCTGTGCGGCAGCATGGCCCAGTGCTCCCGGTTCTCAGGTGCCAGCACAGAGCTGCCAGCATGCAGCAGGTTCTGAATAGGAGAGACACAGAGGCAGGGGGTGAGAAAAGCAGAGCCTTTGAACCTCATCCTGACCATCCCCAGGCTGCAGCACTGTCCTCCCTGCCCAGCTTGCTGCACAAGAGCTTGAGAAAAAAGGGCACTTTCTACCACAATGGGTCCCTGCCCTCAATGCTCATTAGCCAGTGTCCTGCAAAGACATCTTCTCTGTGACCCCACCAAAAGAGACTTGCAGATGGCAGTAGGATCTCCCCTTGTCTTTCTTGCCCAAGCTGAGCAAACCCAGCAGTCTGCTTCTCCTCATCCACCCTGTACTCCAGCCCTGCTTATGCAGGTAGCCTCCACAGGTCTTGCTCCTGTGGGTCAATGTCTATGTGGCACTGGAGAGTCCAATGGTCCCAACATGGTCTCACAATATCCTTGATCCCAACAGAAATTCAGGGTAGCTAATAAGAGAAGCAGCACCAGAAACCTGATTGGGTGAAGGACTTACCTCATTGAAGTGGGCATCCTGTGTGGCTGTTAGGCCAAAGCCATGCTGTTGGCTCTCAAAGGCCATGAGGCGGGACAGCAGGCGGAAAGTGATGTGCACATCATTGCCAAAGTAATGGTCCATGTGGTCTGTCACAGCTCGGAGCCGGTGGGCCAGCTTCTTGGCTTCAATTGTGTTGAGCTCAGTCTCATTCCTTTCCAAGCCCTCCAGCTGCCAGCAGGAAGAAAGAAGGGAATTAAACTATTAAGCAGGTTACTCACTGGGAAACTGGGGTATTGCAAGTGACACTGGCCCCTGATATAAATTTTGAAACTATGGCACAACCCATAGACACTCACTGTGATGGTCCCTAGATCATAAGCATCTGTGGCAGGTAGTCAGCCTCCAGCAATACACCAGGGCTTGCCAGGCTCAGATAACACAGTGCTGTACATGACAAGGCCAAGGAGATGAAAGGACGGGGCAAGCATCTAGCGATACTTCCCTGGAAACTCTCCTGGCTTCAGTCACAATTCAGCCCAGGTGAGATTCAAGAGTTCAATGCACTTGTCTGGATATTTTGAAGGACTTTATCAGTGACAGAGCCTGGGGCCCACAGGTGTCCCATGAAGTAGACAGTTTCAAACAATCCAGCCCTGTTCAGGGCTATTCATTTTCTCCTGAAATATTGGCCCAGGACACAGGTTGTTTCAGATGGCAATACTCAGATTAGATGAAGCCAAGCGAATTTATGCTCATCCCACAGGATGGGCTTGGGAGCAGGAGACAAGTAAAGTGCTAAGGTCCTGAGCTCTGTGGTAAGGCCCTCTCCTGCTCCAGGTGATCAACAAGAGGCGAGCTCTTTGAAACCTGGCTAAGTTCATATGGTTCCTGCTGTCAGAAATGCAGAGCTGAGAGAAGATTACCAGCAAGGAGAGCTCCTTGAAGGCAGGCGAAGTACAGTTAAAGAGATCTGGCTCCAGCCAGCCCTTGTCCTCATCACAGCGTCTGACGGCTGCACCTAAAATCAGGATGAAGAGCATGTCTGAGATTCAGCACAGGATACACAGCTACCCTGCTGCATCCTCCCTGAAGTGATCTCTGCACCAGCTAATCCCAAAAATTGGTATGGAACTGGGAGGACCTGTAACAACCCAAAGCTGTCCTCCTGCTTTGCACCAGTGCAACTCATTCCACCCTAGGTCTGTAACACCTCGGCAAGCTGCTACCATTCTCTCCCTCCAGGAGCTGGGTTCCTTTCAGTGCGTCTGGGCTGCCATCACACCAGGTACCATCACACAGAATTGCAAAGGGGAATAAGTGACTTGGCAGACTCACATTGGGAGAGCCCCTGGTTCCTGCTGGCAATGCATCTGTACCCTCACAGGCACAACTGTCCCTAACTACTGAAGCCCATGCAGCCCTTAGCATGCCATGACTGACAGCCTGCAGTGCATGCTGAGGTCCTGCCTCTCTCTGCAGGACAAAGTCAGCCTGGGAGGACAACAGCCATACTATGGGGGGCCTGGTAAGCCCATCCCAGATATGAGCCCCTGCAGTAGATTGGCACGGAGGAGCAGGATGGGGGACCACCACATCCATCAGTGTGGGCTCAGTACGCAACAGAAGACCCCAGTCCATGGCTGGGGCTCAAGCACTTACTGCACAACAAAGGAGGCACCAGCAATGAATGGGATCAACTGCCATCAAGCATCAAAAGTGCTGCTAAAGCTGACATGAAGAGCAGAATCCTGGGCTGGGAGTGTCACCATGCACATTTTGAGCAAAAGAAACCTAGGTGACCCCAGTCTATCCAGCAGGACTGTGGATCAGGCCTTCCTTGAGATGGCATCAGGGCACAGAAGCCCATCCAGGTGCCCATGGCTGGGAGAGGGCAGCAGCATGGCCAGAGCAGAGAGAAGAACCTGGAGCAGACTTCAGTTGCTCCTCTAAAAAGCCATAGTGACTAGTGTACTCCCTTCCACTATCTCCAGTTCTTGTCCTCCCCAAATACCTTTCCCTAAGAAGCACAGGACCAGTGCCATTGCAGCTGGGAGCAGGGAGAACAAAGGAACCTTCACACTGCTGGCTTTCCTTCAGCATAGAGAGATCAGCACAGAACAGACTGGCTCAGCCCTGAGTAAGGATCCAGTACCTGGGTCCCCTCTGCTTCCTCCTGCCAGCCAGGCAGAGGGAACAGGGCCTTGTGCTGCGCCCATCCATCAGTTCTGTCCCTGATGTTCCTACTGTTTCTGCTTCCTCTACCCCATGGCCATTCTTCTGCAGTCTCCCTGGACTCATGAGCAGGTGCTCATCACCAGCTCCCATTCCCACCCTAAGCAAGCAGGTACCAGCCCAGGAGAGCCAACATTCATCCCAGCCAGGGAGCAGAGCGCGAACCCCAGAGCCAGTGCTGCAGGTTCAGGACAGCGAGTGGCAGGGGCTGCATGCTGCTGCAGCTGCGTTCATACTGGTTAGTGTGCTGGGAGCAGGGAAGAGCATGTAGGAGTGGTGAGACCAGGTAATGCATTGGCAGCTCCAGAAGCAGCAGGGAAAGTGCAGGGGTGTGCAGGGTGCCAGGCAGCGAGCAGGGAGGGAAAGCCACACGGCACAGCCTTTACAGCACAGGGGGAAGGAGATGGGAGCAATCTTACCTGCACCCCTCAAGCCTGAGCACGGAGGGCAATAGAACCGGGGAGAGAAGCAACAACAATTAGGAGCTGAACTCGCCTCCTCTCAGAGCAAATGGCTGGAGAAGGACAGGGTTTGTACTGTCCCCTGGGGCTTGCACTGCCTTACAGTCCCAAACACCCTGCTCACACTTTTGCCATCACTGAGTACACGGCCTCTTCCAGCTCAGGATGTTGACTCCTATCCAAGACATTCACCTAACACCATGCTGTGCCCTGGTCCCCTCGCAGAGCACTGTGAGGATGGGGCTGACAGAGCCACAGCAAGGAGCTGCAGGCGCCGAGCTCCTGTGCAAGCCTGGCACCAGCCTCAAGACCCGCTGAAAGCAAAATGTAGCAAGGAGAAGATGAGGACCAAGGCTGAGGGAACAGCACAGCCCATGGGCTGGGTGATGGGCCTAGACCCCACAGCTTGTTCCCAGTCCTGTGGCTATCCCCCTCTACTCTCTCCACCGGCTGCAGCATTTTCTACACCACCTTCCTTCTCCCAGCCCTCAATTCCAGCTAAACGGGAGACTGAGACAGCACAAGAAGAGTGGAATTGCTGAGGCCATTCCACTGGTAGGACAGCCAGACCACCGTGTCACCTCCCCATTGCATCCCCCACTCACCCAAAGAGCCTTTAGGACACAGCACTGCAGCTGAGAAGCCAAATTTGGTCTGAGGCCACCACACACCTGCCTTCAGGCTTTTGGGACAGCCATCATAGAGCACTACGGAGACATATACCCAAGAGCCAGTCACAGGAGTGTCATCGACACCAAGCCCTGTGGCACCAGCTCCCTGTGGCATACTCACCCTCGCAGCCGCTGGGCGTCACCTCAGCAAAAGGGCTGTCGCAACTATTGCACTGGCGGCCAATGACCCCAGGCCGGCAGTGGCACTGGCCAGTCTCCTTGTCACAGGAGCGTGAGGTGGAGCCCACAGGGTAGCAGTCGCAAGGCAGGCAAGTGTCACTGCCTTTGGGGTGGTAGTGGAAATCCTGGGGGGAGATGGGAACAGCCATCACACAGCCCGTAGGGACAGCAGCAGAGGCTGGTGCCTGGACAACCACTGAAGCCAAGGGCAGAGAAGGACTATGTTCTCCCTATTTGCAGGCACCCCCTCTGCCTCCATCACCACTGTGCTGGGGGAGGAGGACCACAAGAGCTGAGCAGGGATCCAGCCCAGAAGCAGGCACACAGAGTAGGGCCTGGTCAGCTGCCAGGCCTTTGGTGAGGACAAGGAACAGCATCAGGGATGAGCAGGGCTCCAGACAAGCCAAGCACTACGGCCCCATGCGCACAGAAGCCTCTTACCTTGCAGTGGCACTGCCCATTGGTTTTATTACAGTCAGGGTCAAAGCCCTTGCTCACATCACAGTTACAGGGCCCACAGGTGGGGTTCCCCCACCAGCCCTTCGGACACTGCTGGTCCATCCTAGGGAGAGAAATAGCTCTGCTGTTACAACAACCAAATCCTGCAGGCCTTCTCCTCTTACCAGCCTGGCTGCTCAGGAGCTTCATGGAGCCAGGTGGCACTGAGAGGTCCCTGGTCATGTAGCTGGGGTGAGATGGCAGCACAGAGTCAGGCACGGAGGCCACAGCCCTGCCCCGTGCCCTGCATCTCACCTGTGCTCGCAGTAGTGCCCGAAAAAGTTCCCTCCACACTCACACACGTAACCCAGGGGTGAGCCTGGCTTGCGGCGACACACAGATTTATTCTTGCAGGGGTTGAGGTGACACACATCCACACAGTCCGCCCCGTAGTACCCTGAGATGTGGACAGAGATACCATGTAAACCAAATACCCTGCCCTTGAGAGGTGCCAGAGCACTAATGAGTGGATTCAGGAGACTTAGGAGGGATTCTGAGTGCTTGGCAAGGATGTGATTGCCCAAGGGATGGACAGGAGAGCAGTCACAGGCCAGGAAGGAGCCGTGACGGGGAGAGCAGAAGATAAACAGGTGAGGAGAGCAAAGGAGTGACAGGGTGCTGTAGGCCCTACCTGGTTGGCAGACACATGAGTAGCTCTGCCACTCATCTCTGCAGATGCTGTTGGCCGGGCAGGGGCTGGAGTCACATGGGCTCGGCACACTGCAGCCAGCATCCACCCGCAGAGCATGGCTGGGCTTGGGCAACACAGTCCCGGTGACACTGTCACCCAGTCGCACACCCTGCAACAAATTCATGGTGAAGCTAGGACCAACACACAAAGGCTTCAGTCCTCCTGCCCTCCAAACCCCCAAGAGCAGCCACCCCTTATCAACCCACTGTGTTGATTTATGGCTGCTTCACAGCACCTCAGAGCTTTGTACGCTCAGAGGGAGTGTCCAGCAGGATGGACACTGGCAGCAGTAGACAGATCTTTGTTTCTACCCCCTCGTGTAACAGACCTACTGGAAAGTGAAGGCTCAGAGAAATGGATTCACCTGTATGCAGCCCCTCAGCCCGTTCTGCACCTCGCCAGAGCCCAGGACTCCCCCCACATGCAGGTGTTTCACCTTCAGCCCATGCAGTTCATTTCCAACAACCACTGTATCCTGCAGAAAGAAAGGTAGTAACATGGGACAACAGGCATCAGCCCTGCCCCAGCCCTCTCTGAGGGTGCAGAGGCCTAGCCCAGCCTGTGTATGCCAAGTATCCCCCACAGTTCCTATCTCAAGCAGCTCTTACCTGGTAGAGCCCAAAGTCCACGGTGACAGTGATGATATAGCGTGAGTCTCGTCCGTTGCGGACGTCCCGCAGCTCCAGCTGGAGGTCATGCCATCTCCCATCACTGAGCTGCAGCTGGTCCAAGAGGAGGCTGGTGCTGCGCCCAGAGCCCCTGCTCACCATGAATGAGAGCAGACCCCCAGCCAGCTGCAGAGAAGAAACCAGCATCAGCAGCTGTGAGTGAAGGCCTCGCCAATTCTGGATGCCTCCAGCTTACCCTCCCTCCGAGTGTGCAGAGGGAAACCCAGCCCTGCTAAACACTTCTCCCCACAAGCATCCTCTGTTTGGGCTGGAGTCAATATGGAGGGCAGGTTCCTCTTGCTCTTCTGGGACAAATGGCAGTAAGGTTGGGCACGGTGCTTTGGGTGAGGCCGTGGCCCTACCTGGCAGAGCAAGGTGGTGTATTGGCCAGCATGGGCCTGCAGAAGCACACCATCTGGCTGGCGTGTACGAAATGCCAGACCCAGGTACCATGGCACTGAGATCTTCATATCTGTCTTGAAGTCCCAGGTCAGTACACTATTGCCTTGGAAGTAGTGGGCATGGTGCATGGCTGGAAAGGAAAGTGGTGTTGAGAAGGGATTGAAACGACACAGGGAGCACTAGATGCAGGGGCAACAGAGCTAATTCATCTCCCACAGAACCCTTACTCTGCTTCCGCAGCAACTCCAGCACAGTCTTGCACATGCCCACCCTGCCCATGCCCAGCAGCACCCATTCACTCACGATGACGACAGTCTTTGCCCCCGAAGCCAACAGGACAGAGGCAGGAGTAGGTCCCCCAGCTGACAGAGCAGGTGCCACCATTCTTGCAGGGGCTTGAGTCACAGAACGTGTGCTTGGCATGGCAGCCTGGAGATATCAAAGTCACCTGCATCAGCCTTAACCTGCTCACCTCTCTTCCCAGCCCACATGGAGAGGCACCACTGCCCATCAGACCTTGCCCTGGAAGTTGCTCCTGCCTGCTCAAAGACTAGTGTCAATGCAGTTGTGGCAACTTACGGCAGAAGATGCTGAGGAGCTAGACTCCCAGCACCTCCCAGCCAGGCCAGGTCTGCCCCTGGCATCAGGGCATCTTCTCAGGACAATAGCTGGAACAGGGACTGCCTGGCTCACTCACAGGGAGATCTGGAGGCTGCATTCTCCAGTAAGAAGCTGCTGAGTTCCAGCTATGCTGCCATGATGCTGTTGCAGCTCAGCAGTGCTGCTGAGCAGAGGTAGTTCCCAGGGCAGGGGCTGGCAGGAGCAGAAGCACTGGTACCTGCAGCAGTTCCGTTGTTGGCAATGTAGGAAGCCAGATCAATGCGTTTGTTGTCAATGTATAGGTCTCTCACGCATCCCACAAAGTCCCGGTGAGTGACAGGAAAGTTTTCTGGCAGGTTGGGTACCCCTCCGAGGAGCAAGGGACCTGTGAGGTCCAGGGACCTACAAGGACAGAAACCCAGAGTTTTAAGAGCCACAAAGACCTCAGGCTGACCAGCAGGCACTCCAGTGCAAGGGGCTGAGAAGCAGACATCCTTGGGGACAGGCACACATAGTCAAGATCCTGGATGTGACAGGCCAACTCCACAGGGAGCCCATGTGTTCTGCTCCTGTCCCCACCACAGCAGTGGCCAGCAGTCCCTGAGGAACTCACTTCTTTGAGCTGGTTTGCACACCCTCTGCAGCACAGGAGTAGTTCCCGATCTCACTGCCAAACTGCAGGGCCACTGAGACATCACACTCGTCCACTGTCAAGATCGCCACCTTGTCCTTGGAGGGGCCTTGCACCACCCCCAGAGCACTGACCTTGGGCTGAAACCAAACACAGGGTGTCAGCAGCGTATGTACCTTCAGACCCCAGTGTCCAAGTGCTCACAGCCTCCAAGCACGGCCCTGAGAGTCAAACTGTCCTTGCCCCAAGTTGTCTGCTCCACTGCATCCACCCCCAAGAACTAAAAACCACCTCTACCTTCTCTCTGCAGCCTCCCCCAGGGCAGAGTCAGATAAGAGTTGTTTGTTCACACTGCACAGGGAGAAAAACCCCCACATGCAGGGACAGCTGGGGCACTGCACCTTGTTGTAGTAGTGGAGCTGCAGAGTGTGCCACTGCCCATCGCTTACACCTCCTGGCACGTAGGGACTCACCACTGTGCTGGACTCTCCTGTGAAGACATGACAGCACACTGAGGGAAGTTGCACAGCCCTTGGGCGTACCTGTTGCACTGCCAATGGCCTCATGTAGGGCTGGAGAACAGCTTCAGCGAAACAAGCTCAGCACACTGGCTTGTGCCCGCTACGGTCAGCACCCCAGGACAGCTGGTCTGTCCAGACTGACTACCACAGTGTGCTGGCACCATGCATCTGGCCCCTCACCTTGTTCCGGGACCAGTGCAACCAGAACAGCAGCAGGATGGCCATCAGGTGCTGCATGCAAGAGAGAGGGTAAGAGCACCCAGACCCAGGACAGAAAGGAAACCTCAACTGCTCACAAGACGGCTCAGTGCTCCTGGCAGCTGATTTTGCCACTCCCTCAGGAGTGAGCAGGATGGCACATGGCAGCACAGGAATGAGACTGATGGGGTAGCAGATGCCCTTCCAAAAGGGTCCACACTGGCTCACGCTAAGGCACAAGGTGAAGCTCACAGAAACAAAATGGAGCAGAACAGCAGCAGAGACCCCAAAAATGTTTGGTTTTTGTTCAGAACCCACCCTGCTGCACTTGTACTTCTAAGCCTAAGAAGCATTCTGAGACACACATCCATCCCTGCACCACCCACTGGTGCTCACCAACACCTCTCTCAACCTTGTTTCCCTTAACAGAGGCTCCATCCAGGGCAGCACCCCACTGTCTCTGCTCAGCACAGTCCTTCTTGCAGCTCTTACAGCACAAATCCCACGGTAAATATGGCTGAGCCTACCTGTGGAGTATTTCAGCTGGACCTGCCCCTGGATGATCTCTACTGCCAGGAAGTCATGCCTCTCATTTAGGCGTCCATTGTAGAGCAGGAGGCCGTTGGGCTCCACAGTGCTGAACCTGGAGCAAAGGAGGAAGCGAAAGAGCAGGGTGTGTGCAAGGAGAACCCTGAGGTCCCTGCTCTCCCCTGGCACACACCGAGTGAGACCTAGGCCTGGCCTCAAGTGTGAGCCCAGCTAGGAAGGGGCTGGGAGCTTGGCCCAGCTGATGCTTTGGGAGTACAGGGGCCTGACGTGGAGGCAGAGAGCTGGCAGTAGGGAAGGGAAGAGGCAGTGGAGGAAAGGATGAGGTGATGCCAGGGAAGATACACCAGTGCATATTCAGAGGCCTTTGGCCAAAGGTGCCAGAATAGCCCTGTGACAAGGCAGAGCCAGTAACACAGGTCTGGACAGCATCAGCCCATCCCTGGACAGGCCCAGGGATGCATAAGAGTCACCTGAGAAGGGGTCAGTGGACTGGCAGGTGCTGGTGTGCAGCAGAGGAAAGGAAGGACTCACGAGAGGGCGAGGGTGAGGTGGAAGCGCTGGCGCAGGCCACGGAACATGACGAAGGAGCGCGGTGGGAAGGAGCGTGTAGACACCTCACAGAAGGGCATCTCGAAGCCACCCAATGGGCACTGGCAGCGGAAGCCCCCGTCGGCACCATTCGTACAGGTGCCACCATTGCGGCACACCCCAGGCATGCAGTGCCCTGAGTGGCTGTCCACTTCGCAGTTCTCACCTGGCAAGGAGCAACACAAGCAACTTGGCAAATGCCCCCACTTAGGACATCACCCATCCACTCCATGCCCCACGAGTGCTGAGTTCAGCCCAGATTTGGAGCCAAGAGGCAAGAGTTTGTGGGGCAGCTGGAAGCAGAACATGAAAAACCCAGGTGTTCCTTGTAGCAGCCAGCAAGCCAGCTACCACAGAATCACAGAACATTAGGGATTGGAAGGAACTTTGAAAGATCATCTAGTCCAATCCCCCCACACCACAGCAGGATCACCTAGACCAAGTTGCACAGGAACATATCCAGGCAGGTTTTAAACATCTCCAGAGAAGGAGACT
>JAOXOE010000745.1:6684789-6696248 GCA_028565055.1 Phoeniculus purpureus | reverse complement strand
TAATGAGGTCACCCCTCAGTCTCCTCCAGGCTAAAGAGACCCAGCTCCCTCAGCCTTTCCTCATAAGGGAGGTGTTCTACTTCTGCCAGCCCTGCAGCTTGAGCCACTGGGCTGCATGGGATGACAGCTTTGGCTGAAGGGGCAAGTTTGGGACAGGATAAGACTAACAATAGCTATGCTGTACAGCTGTAAGATGAAGAGGCAAGGACAAGCCAAAGAAGTCCTGGTGATGCTGAGAGTGCTTCCTTAGGCACCACTCTGACGTAGAAGCAAAAGCTAAGTGGAAACCAGACAGATGAAGGACATGAAATACCCCTGCACCTTGCTGGCACCAGTATCAGTGATGTCCCAGGCCAGCCCAGCAGTGCCATGCAGGCGGTCTGGACAGCCCCTTTTTCTGGAACTGTTCAACTGCAGTCCTGTGCCCCAGGCCCTGCTCCCATTACTTTCTCCATGATGCACAAGGAGGAAGAGACAGCATGAAGTGACAGGGAAACGAGCTCATTAACCCTTCTACTAATGGCTGTTCACGCTTCAAATGCCGGGGGTTAATTACCAATGACTCTGCTTATCTCACCAGGAGCCACCAACATGAGAGCGGCTCCAAGACAGCCATCTGCTGCCATGCTCCTTCCCAGCAGGGAGGGCAAGGCAGGAGCTTCCTACCCAGTAGCAGCCACAGGCTACCTTTCCTCAGCTCCAGGTTGCCAGTGGCCCCTGGATCCAGGCCACGCCAGGGATTCCCTCCACAGCTAGGACCAGATCTGTCCAGATCAGATCCTGCCTGGTGGGGCAGCTAGGCCCAGCCTCCCCTTCTGTTTTGAGTGGACAGCAGCTCATCTACCACAGATGGGGCCAGCATGAGCTCCCCATCTCTGCCAGACCATCTGAAGGTTAGCACAGGCTGAAACCAGCACATCTGATGATCCCAGAGCTCATCACCCTAACAGAATGGGGCAGGGCTGAAGAGTGTTTTGTGCCAGGTACAGCTTGGTCTTCCTCCTCTGTGAAAAAGGCTGAGAGATGGTGGCCAGTGTCCCCAAGAGCTCTCCATGCCACCTCCATACAAATCACATTTCTATGGCAACCTCAGCCCTGCACATCCAGTGCCATAGAAACACTGAGAGGCAGGAGCAGAGTGGGCAAAGAGGAGCTCCAAACCCCATGGCACTGCTGGGAAAAGCACCCTGCCACAGGGACAGTAATTCCAAGAGACCTGCTCACCCAGCCCCCTGCAGCCCCCAGCCCTGGGCACTCACCGCTGAAGTGTGGGCGGCAAACACACGTGTATCCCCCTTCCTTGCGGGTGCATATCCCACCGTTCAGGCAGGGGTTGGAGTAGCAGAGGTTGATCTCTGTTTCGCAGTAGTCTCCAGTGAAGCCCTTTGGGCAGCGGCATCGCAGGCCAGTAATGGGATGGATGGGCCGAAAGAGAGTGGAAGGGGAGGCAATGAAGGGGGCTGAGCTGTCAAACTTGAGGACAGAGATGCACTTCATGTAGTTCTGGCAGGGCTCCCGCAGGCACACGTTATCATCAAAGGGCAGCACCTCCAGCATGGAAGCGCCTGTCAGCACCATGCGCTTCATGTACAGCTGCTCCTGCAGCTCTTCTGAGCTGAAGTAGCGCCCACCCCGTGGTGCCAGGGCTGAGAAGCTGACATTGAGCACAGTGCCACCCACATCTGTGTCATTCTGGATGTTGAAGATGAAGATGTCCTCCTTGGGTGTCGCAAGGACGGTGGCCACCCCTTCCAGGAAGGTGGACAGCAGTGGGGAGAGGAAGCGTTCCTGCCACATGTTCTCCAGCCGCACTGTGATGCTGTTGGCCAACATGTCCTCTGTGATGATGATCACCCTCAGGACACACTGGGCTGTCACACTGTGGATCCCATCTGTGGGAGGGAACAAGGACACACTGCAGGACTTTGACTGCTGCTTGGAGGGTTTCTTCCCTCTTGCCCCACAGCTGAGATCTGCACCCCAGTGTGCCCCACAAAAGGCCCAAGTCCTTGACTAAGGAAGCCTGGCACCCAGGTGCTACCTGAGCTGGAGGAAGAGAGGTTGGTGTGGTGCACCTTCTCCCTGCCCTCAGGCTCTGCACTGAGATAAATCCCAGGTTCTGGATTGGACTAGTCAAGCGGGTTGAACCAGATTAGAGGTCTCTTCCAAGCCCCACCATTCTACAATTTCTCAGTGTCCTGGGTCTTGGCAGCAAACTGAACTCTCAGAAACAAAGATGCTGGCGAGACTTGGGCAGAAGGAAGCCCCAGCAGGAGTTTGGGCAAACACAGAAGCTGATGCCAGGGCCTGGAGTGCTTTGTTTCCCCACCGTGTCCTCTTTGCTTCCCCTGCACTGTCTTTCCCTGTGCTCTCCTCCTGCTATTTCCTTCCTCCCTCCTCCAGGATCTGCAAGGCTTTTGTGCTGCTTCCACCCTTCTTACCATCTGCTCCACATCTCTTCCTCCCTCGGCCCATCTCCAGTTTGTTTAATTCTCTTTAATCTTTTCCTTAGAAACAAACTCTCTCCCCTCAGGACCCTACACCATGCTGACAATCTCCCAGGCGTGAACACAGGAGTACACATGCACACTTAGAACGTGCCAGCCTGCTCTCTCGCAGAGCCTTGGCACTACATGCATCCCACCCACACCACCAGACATGTTCATATGCTAGCAGCTCTGGCTGCAGGGCACAGGCAGCACCAGTTTGGACAGGCAACAGCACAGGTCCCACCACAGTACCCAGCAGCAATGCAACTGATCCCACAAAGCAGCCTGCCAACATCCCTCTTACTCAGGGCACCCCAGACACCTTTGCTGGCAGCTTTGGCGAGCACACTTGGGTGAGATGCTTCTGTGTTGCTCCAGGACATCACCTCTCCCCTCAGGTCCCTTCCTTCTGGGTCCTCTACCAACCTCTGTGGCCCCATAAATGCTTGACAAAGCTTATCAAGGACCTCACTGCTCTGGATGAAACGGGGTGATCCACCTTCCAGCCCACCGCCAGCACCCTGGCAGCACTGGCAGCACACTGCAGTTGCCTGCTATTCCTATCTCCCACTCCTCATCTACCTGAGAACCACAAACCCCCATGTTTCTTTAGAAACCTGGCTCTCCATCCTCACACCAAGACAACACTCACATCCACATAAATGGCTGGTGACTCCCAGCATTGTCCCTGGGTACCCAGCCTTGCTGCAACTTCCCCTGCATGCAACCAGTGAGTGGCAAATGCAGGCCACCCTCTTCCCCTGGAGACACTGGAAAGCCGCCTGTAACTCCATGTGGGCAAGGCCACAAGAATGATGAGCTATGAGTTTTCTGGGACCTCCCACAGTGACCCCCAGCAGGCAAATCAGCTCTGCAGAGATAGCCTTGTGCATCCTCTCCCAGGCCTACAGGGCAGGCTGAACTCTGGGCACCAAATTAAACACTGACATTGAGATGGGCCCGACACAGCCACCCTCCGCTGTTCAGAGCAGCAAGGGGACCCACCAGGTACTCAAGGTACTCCTGTCCTCAGCCACGCAAAGGTGCTGCACAGCCCCTGCCCACCCTTCTAAGCAGGATTTAACTGCCCGGCAAATCTTCTGGGCACAGATGTAACCTGGGCACCAGCTCAAACGATCACCACTACCAGGACAGACTAACAGACTGGAGCATTGCTACCAGGCAGCACTAGCCAGTCCATGATGAGACCATCTGTGAAACAAGCCTGGAAAACCCAACCAGATGCTGATCAGCACTGCTCCACTTCCTGCAACCCAATGCAAGGTGGCACAAGGGGCAGCAGGCTTCCTGGCTGCCCCAAGGAGAACCAGGGGTGCAGATGCCAGAGCCGGGCCCCAGCTCTAAGCCTCAAGTGCAACGCTGCCTTCAGTGTTACTGTCTTCCCTTGGCTTCTGTGCTGCAGCCTTTTGATTTCCCACAGCCCTGTTTGAAGTTGGCAGTATAGGAGGATTTAAAGATTGAAACGTTTCCCTTTTTTCTCCCGCTCTCTCTTCTACTCTTCAGAAGGTGAGATCTTTCTGGTGACCCTGCAAATTCCAGCGCAAGAACCTGCCAGGGCTGGTGCTCTAGAGATAAGGCTTGAGCTGGGCAGGGAGAGCCGCAGTGCCAGTAAAGTCACCAGGAGTTAATCTCCTGGAGGAAATCAAACTGTTCCCATACCCATATGGAAGCAAGGTGAGAAACCACCCAGCTGTTGTGACACTGTGATGGCTCTGACAGGGAGCACAGCACAAACAATGGTCCAGCACCTGGCTGGATGTGCCAGGGGATTTAGACCTGCCTGGGCTTAGCAACAGGACTGGTATAATCACCTGTGTGCTCCAAGGCACCTTTTCTCTGCCACAGGCTCATGGAGTACCATGATCTCCCAGCCCTGGGGAGGAAGAAGCAAAAGCCCCAAGCCTGCATTTGGCATGAGATGCTCTTCCAGCCACCAGAAGCCTGGCATCCCTCCCAAAGAACCACCTGGTAAAGCCACCCAGGATGCTACCACCAGCTCCTTGCTCATGGGAGCATGGCCATGTCCTTCTTCCCTTTTCTTGTCCCTTTGTCCCCCCCTCACTGTTTGCCTTCCTGGCCACTGCAGGCCTGAGCTCACTTTGAGTTCAGCTGCTGCCTGACTCTGGCACATGGCTCACCCAGAAGTAGCGTGAGGCTCAGGCGAAAGATCTCGCTCTCCCTGAGGGCTGCTCAGTGTCCAGCCATTGACCCACAGACATCTGCCTAATTTATGACTGTTATTAGGATTTGGCTGATGTGATGCAGAGTCCCAGGACAGCCCAGAGCTAAGCAATTCCTCCCAGGAGCAAGAATACTGTAGCTGGGGAAGGTGTGCTGCAGGGTGTCCAACACCTCTGGCACTGACCAGCTCATGGCAGGAAAGCCCAGGCACCCCTTTTCCAGTTTTCCACAGCAACGTGGAGCCAGCCCCGTCCCCCCAGCCCTCCTCAGTAAGTTCACTCGTAACACCCTGCATCACCTCAGCATCATCCCCAGGGCTGCCTCCCTACCCAGCTCTGGGCAAGGGGAAGCAGATGGTTAAGAGAATGACCCACGCAAGCAAGAAAAAAAAGAAAAAGAAAGCCGAAAGCTGGCTGGAGGCACTGACCCCCCTGGGAGGCATTTTAATCACGAATAGCTCAGCCTTTCTGATTAAATCCTGTGGCTGCAGAGCTAGTGCCTGGTGAATATTCATGCAGCAGAGCAAGAAGCCCTGGAAACATCCCTACAGGGAATTGAGCAGGGAGAAGGGGCACAAGGGGCTCTAACCCCCATGCTGGGCAGCACCAGGTCATCATGTTTGCATTTCCACCACTGACAATTGTCAGCTTCAAAAGCAACAAAGCTACTGAAATAACATTTCTGGCCAGAGAGTGGGATGGGCAGCAGACTGATCTGTCTGCGAAGCTGTGTGTCAATCTGGAAATGGAGCTTCAGCCCTGTGCCAGAAAACTCTTGGGAGCAGGACTGCTGGCTCCTGTCCAAGGGTTTGCCAGGACAAGAGCCCATCACTCCTGTCCCCCTGCGCTACCAGAGGCTCTCAAGATCCCCAAGCAGCGCCCCAGCTTGCTGTAAGGTACATGGAATGGGCTCCAGCCAGCACTCCCACTCCAGAGCATCAGAGTCCATGCAAAGGGTCTCCCCTTCCCATGCAGCAAAGATTTTGTCTTTCAGCCTTCCAGGGAGCACCTGGGATGGGGAAGAAGGTAGTCCAGCTCAAATGGCCTCCCTGACCCAAGAGGGTCCCTCACTTGGGCAGGACCAGGAGTTCAGAAACAGGCTTCAGTGCACCACCAGCTGTCCTCTGCTGAGTGGCAGAGCCAGGGTCCAAGAGAATGAAAGCCACTGTCTGACTGCAGCACTCTGAGTGGCCACTCAAGAGATGACAAGGGTGCTCTCAAGACAGATGGAGCACCTTTCACATTTGCAGCTGAGAAGTAGTAAAACGCATTCAGACAGAGGAGCCAGGAAAGGATGGACACGGTTAACATTCCTCATCACTTCTGATGTGCTTTGGCAGACCTCTCAAGGTTCTGATGATACTCACAGGTATCATCAAGAGATCCTGAACGTAAATTGGGCTCCCCTCATCCAGAAGTTACTGTCATTCTCACAGTAACTCAAAGCACAGGAATTAAAATACAGTAACAAAGAAGACGCCAAAACTGTTCCCTGGTCAGGAATGGAAATCCTTAAATCTCCCACCCTAAATCTGTGATCAGCACCTCCAGCTGTGATGGACCTAGCAGAAAGGAAGCTCCTGAGAGTAGGTTCCTGAGGAGAGTTGTGAAAGGCCAGAGCAGCCCCTGGGACCTTACTCAGCTTGAAAAGATGGCTCTGGTGTGTTCAGACACAGGAGCTGGAAGAAACATGCTCCTTCCCTGCCAGACTAGGATTTTACGTGAGCTACCTTAGACAAGTGGGTCTTCTCATCAGGGCAAGCTCATGGGCTGCAGTACAAGTGGAACTGTGTACAAGGAGCTCAGAGTGGAACAGGGGTGATGCAGAAGCCACAGCAGAGTATGGCCGAGCCTACATCCTTGCCACCAGCCCAGCCCAGGGAAATCAGTCTGGAATGGCTTAAAGTCAATGGGATGTCAGTCTCTTACAACGCCCTGATTTCACACTGTGCCACTGGCCATGGACACAACCCTAGCAACCCACTGTCCTACATCCTCAGCAGCCAAGAGAAGTTTTTAGCAGCTGTAGCAGCCCACATGTCTGTGAAGAGCAGGGGTCAGTTTTGAGGCTCAGTCCCCCAGAAAGGCTTTGGTTTGTGACTGTCCAAGGCGTCCAAATCTCCTACAAGGGACTGAGCTGAGAAACACTCAACTTACAGGCAGGCAGAAAGTCCCCTTGCTCTGCATTTTGGGGGATCCAGCCTCCCTCAAAGAGGCTGTAAAGCTCACAGGCAGGCAGAGGAGCTGTTTCTCCTTGGGGCTATTAATGCCTTTCTGTAGGAAGAAGGTGCTTCAGTAGGCCCCAGCAAACAATGCAGCCAGCTTTGATTGTCCTGGCCACCAGCCCTGCAAACCCACCCTCCCCCTGCTCACAGCGACAGCACTGGGCCGATGGGGTTGCCAGCTGGGTGGGGGGCTCTAAACAATAAAAACAGGAAAACCAAGCCAGACCTCCACCTCCACAGGCAACATCAAAGCTAACAAAAGGCCCTCATTTCCCTCCCAGACATAACTCTTCCCCTTCCATCTTCTCCCCTCCTTCACAAGCACACCTCTCTCAGTCTCCCTTCCTGCTGGAAGATGACGACATTCTAATTGCAAGGAGCCCCTCGCCGCGAGGCAGCTCAACACAAGACTTCTGGATGCGATTGTCTCCTGCCTTTGTGCAGGGTTAAGTGTGCGAGGAGGCAGGGCTTGCATAAACACACTCAGGCAGAAGCTGGAAAGGTCAAAACCACCCCCATCTCCAGCAATGGGCATGTGTGTGCTTGCACCCGCTCTCAGCGAGCCCTGCGGTTACAATTGACCTGCAAAGAGCTCAAATACACCACTGGGCTGGTGCTGGCCATGCAGGACTTCCTTGAACAGATCTTAAAGCCCTTGCTCTGTCTTTTGAAAGAAATCTCTCCCTCGCTAATAAGCTGGACAGAGAGGTAAAAAGAGAGGGCAGCTGGGTCAGGGAAACATAATGATCTAACGTCCTGCTCCCCAGGCACTCTTGGCTATTTGGCGCTTAGCCCCTCCAAAGTAGGTTCTTGCCCTTGCTCCCCGAGAGCTGCTCCTCGGTTCAGCAATGGACAGATGCCTCCATTTCAGATAACGCATCCACAAGCAGAGAAAGGCTGATGGTGAAGGCAAAGCTCAGGCAGAGGGGAGCTCCAGGTCCAAACCAAATTTGCTCACAGACAAGCCCCATGATTCATCTTTGTCCTGCATCCAGCTTGGCCAGAGGGGACTCCAAAGCTTCCCCAGGCCACTCCAGCAGCTACAGCTAGTATCTGCATTTGGATGCTCGAGCAATACACACAACACAAGAGTTTTAAGAATCGCGCTCTGAGATTTGTCACTGCTGCTCCCTGCAACACAAAGTTGGCTGCAGAAAGGTAGTACCAGGTTTCACAAGCTGCACCACAAAGTGCAGGTGTCAGTAGATGTCATGGCCAGAACCCAGAGTGAATAGCTTCCTAGCAGATGGGTATTTTGAAGAGTTTGCTCGAAACCGAGTTAAATATCTCCCTCTTGAGCACAGTCAGGAAAGCACTGGGTCCCGGCAGGGAGCAAGAGCTGTGTGAGCCCCTGGGCTAGCAGCTTGGCCACACTGGCAACCAGCTGCTTGCCTGGCCAGCGCTCTACAGCACATACCACTGTCTCGCTGGTGACAGCACCTCCAAAGGAGTCTCGCCAGCAGCTACAAGCAATCCTCACAGCCGAGTAACGATGCTTTGTTCTTGCAGCCCACCTCTGGCCTCAGCCCCCTCACAGAGCGGGACCCTGCAGTATGTCCCCACTGCTACCCTTCCTAGTCCCTCCTGTATACAAATCCCCTTGACAGTCCCCAACCAACCCCACATGCAGAATAGGGTTCCTGAAGTGACCGTGCAGAGCTCTGCCAACAGTGCAGCACTAAAAGAATCAATTATTTTCACACCCTACCTGTCACTGTCACCAGCATGGAGGCCACGAGTGGACGGTTGTTGTCCAGCTTACGGCTCAATCTCAGCTCCCCGCTCGACTGATTTACAATCAACAAGTGCAGTTCATTTCCCCGCTCAAAGGTGTAGAATAGGCGGTCGGACACATCTGGGTCGTAAGCTGGGATCCTCCCTATGACCCCTGAGGGGAATGTGTTGGACTTATTTGACACATAATTATTGAAGAGGATCTGGAAGTTCTTGAGAACGGGGCTGTTGTCATTCTGGTCAACCAGTTTGATGTGGACTGTGGCTCTGCTGACCAGAGGGGCAGAGGTGGCCTGCACTACAATCACATACTCAGGTTTTGTTTCATAATCCAGGTCTATCAAGGCTGTGAGCTCCCCAGAAAAGATGTCCATCTGGAATATCTCAGGGATATTGCCTTCCACAATTTGGTACATGATCTGGGCATTTGGTCCCTCATCCGGGTCAACAGCTGTGATGTGGGCTACTACAGAGCCTACGATGCTGTTCTCCTTCACCAAGACCTCAAACTCTTCAGAGGGAAAGACAGGGGCATTGTCATTCACATCCTGAATGGCAACTTGGATATGGACAGGAGTTCTCTGAGGAGGGATGCCCCTGTCCACAGCATAAGCAGTCAGCTCATAGACAGGAACATTCTCACGGTCCAGTCTGCGGACAGTGCGAATGATCCCTGAGGTAGGCTCTATGGTGAAGTCTCCATCCCCATCCTCCCCATTCTGGAAGGTGTACTGCACTCGTCCGTTGGTGTGGGCATCACGGTCAGTGGCAGATATCTGGAGCACGCTGGTGAAGGGAGGTGCATCCTCAGAGATTATGCCCTGGTAATGAGGGCTAACAAACTGGGGGGCGTTGTCATTAACATCATTTACCATGATTTCAACATAGGTGGTGTCTGCTTTCTGGGGTATCCCATTGTCCTTGGCAGTGATGGCCAACGTATATGTGACTTGGTCCTCATAGTCCAGTTCTGCCTGCAGAGTGATGGCCCCGGAGTCTGGATCAATGCGAAACTGAGGGACGTTGTCTTCTAGATAGTATGTGATACGGGCGTTTTCACCCACATCATCATCTGTGGCACTGATCACCACCACAGTGCTGCCCACAGGCCGGTCCTCATTGATGCTCACAGAGTAGTGGGCGCTCTGAAACACAGGCCGATGTGTGTTAGCATCAGTGATGTTGATGTGAACGTGGCAGTTGTCACGCAGAGTGCGATCAGAGGCTGTCACGGTCAGCACATACCGCCTCTCCTGCTTGTAGTCCAGTGGCAAAGACAGAGTGATGAGCCCCATCCCACCTTGCGTGCTGATGGCAAAGCGGTTCCGGGTGTTGCCTCCTGTTATCTGGTAGGTGATGGCACTGTTCACATCCCGGTCGATTGCTGTGACACTGAGGACACTAGTGCCCACAGCTGCATCCTCATTCAGGCGGATGAAGTACTCCTTCTGGGTGAACTCAGGGCGGTTGTCATTGACATCCATGACAGTAATACTGACGCTGGCAGAAGCCGATAAAGATGGAGAACCATGGTCCCGAGCCTCTACCCCAAAGAAATAGTGCTCGACTGACTCCCGGTCCAAGGACCCGCTAACTGTGATCCATCCTGTGGCACTGTTCACCACAAAGGGCGTGTCAGCCGAGACCCCTGTCAGTTTGTACTCCAGGCGCGAGTTCTCGCCATAGTCTGCATCTACAGCCTGGATATGGATGACAGAGTGGCCGAGGGGAGCGTTCTCCAGGACTGAGATTTGGAAAGGGGTGCTGACAAAAATGGGGGCATGGTCATTGATGTCCACCACTTGGATACTGGCCATACCAGTGTTGTTGGAGAGGGGAGGACGTCCTGCATCCTGAGCCCGGATCCTCAGGGCATACTCCCGCTCAACCTCAAAATCCAGCGGGGCAACCACCTGTATTTCCCCAGTGACACTGTCGATGGAGAACTGGCCCCGGCTGTTTCCACTGATGATGTTGTAGTGGACCAGGGCGTTGTTATCCTTGTCCAGGTCCGTGGCAGTGACTCGCAGGATCTCCGTGTGGGGCCGTATATCCTCCCTCACCTGGACAATGTAGCGCTTCTCACTGAACTGAGGGATGTTGTCGTTCTCATCAAGGACCGTGATGTAGACCTTGACTGTGGCAGAGCGGGGCCCCGGCTCCCTCCCCTGATCATTGGCCTCCACCACCAAGGAGTACCGCTCCATCTTCTCCCTGTCCACCGGTCCGCTGGTGGTGATGAGGCCAGAGCGGGGGTCGATCTCAAAGACGGCATGGGCAGCTCGCTCATTGACAAAGCGGTAGCGGATGTTGGCATTGGGTGGTGAGTCCACGTCGGTGGCACGGAGCTGCAGGATGGGGTATCCCTCCTCCACGTTCTCCCGGATGGTCTCTCGGTACTCGCCCTGCTCGAAGACGGGGTCGTGGTCATTGCGGTCGGCCACGGCGATGGCCACCATGGTGGTGGCTGAGAGCCTCGGCGAGCCGTGGTCGGCGGCTGTCACGCGGAAGTAGTGCAGCTCCATGCTCTCGCGGTCCAGGGCCTGCGTGGTGGAGATGAGCCCGGCCCGCGGGTCGATGCTGAAGAGCTCCCGGGAGCGGCTGTTCATCAACGCGTCCATGGAGTACACCAGCCGCCCCGCCTCGCCGCCGTCGGGGTCCTGGGCCGCCACGGCCAGCACGGCAGTCCCTGCCGGCTGGTTCTCCGCCACCTCCGCCTGGTAGTTGTACTGCGGGAACTGCGGGTGCCGGTTGGGGGCCGAGCGCCGGCCCCGCCGCCCCGGAGATGAAGCCGGGCAGGGCGGCGGGCG
>JAOXOE010000745.1:6644842-6684689 GCA_028565055.1 Phoeniculus purpureus | reverse complement strand
CTGGTGTGTAAGGTCATGCACAGGGGGGAATCGTGACAACGAGCCTGGCTTAGGGCGCACGCGGCACAAACTTGCCCGGGTGCCTCACGGGGGTGTCCCGGCCCAACGGGGACACGGCGGTGCCGGGCGGGACATACGGACCCCATCGCAGCCTCTGCCCATGGCTGCCTTCCTGGAGCACAGAGCCCAGCGGTGCTGGCTCTAGGGACGGCTGCCGGCGGCACGGCGCAGCCTCCCCTGACTCGGGCCTGCCATGGCGCAGGGCAGTGCTTGGATGGGATGAGAGGCTGCACCACAGGCAGTCTCAGTCAGGGACTCGCGGAATAGTTCGCTTAGGAAGGGACCTTCAAAGCTCATCCCATCCAGCCCCCTGCAGGGACATCTTCAACTAGAGCAGGTGGCTGAGAGCCGGGTCCAACCTGAGCTGCAGTGCTTCCAGGGATGGGGCTTCTACCACTTCACTGGGCAACCTGGGCTAGGTCTCACCACCCTCATAATAGAGCTTTTCTTTCTTATAGCCGGTCTAAATCTTCTTTTCTAGTTTTAACACCATCACCTCTTGTCCTGTCACAGCAGGCCCTGCTAAATGATTGTCGTCATATTTCTTGTAGGGCCTCTTTACGTACTGGAAGGCCAGAATAAGGTCCCTCCCAAGCCTTCTCCAGGCTGAACAACCCCAACTCTCAGTGTTTCTTCACAGCAGAGCTTCTCCAGCCTTTGGAATTTTTTTTATGACCCTTCTTTAGCTCTGTCTGTCCTGTGCCAAGGACCCCAGAGCTGGACCCAGCACTGCATGTGAGGTCTCACCAGACTGGATCAAGGGAGCAGGATCCCCTCTCTCAAGCCTGCTGGTCACTCCATGTAGCCCAGTATGCAATCAGCTCAGGGCTGCAGGCACACATTGCTGGCTCATGCCCAGCTTTTCGTCTAGTCCAGTCTAGTGCCATGGGGACACTTGCCCAGGCCTCAGGGGTAGAGGGGTCTCAGAATCCAAATGAAATCAGAACTTGTCTGAAGGATGTCCTGTGTCACAGCTACCCACGGGTCTCCACGCACATGACACGGTTTTAGTTGTCCTGCTCCTGTGCCATGATGTGACAGCCCATCTGATGAGACATCAACACTGGGAAGAAAGCTGCAGGTTTTTCTTCCAGCATTGATAAAAAACCCCCAGCATTCTTCCAAGGCAAATTCAGTTTGGGGCTCTCGCACTAAGATTTTTAAGTGCATCAGATTTGCAACTTAGCTGTTGGTTTGATCTCAATCAATTAGTACTGCAGCCTAATCCAGTGAAGCTTGTAATAGGCTTGGGAATAAAAGCAGTTTATGTCCTCATTAGCGTGGTAAGGGGAACATCCTCGGCTGTGTCCTGCTGAAGCGCCGTGGTACCTGAGGCACGTGCTAGGGCATGTTGTAGGGAAGAAAGCCATGTTGGTGAGAAAAATAGAGCAAATTTGGGTGATAGGGCTAATTTAGGCTGGGGTAGGGAAGGTCAGGAGTACACAAGACACACAGTGCCTCCACATACAGCCCAGCTCCATGGGAGCTGCAAGAGCCCCTGTGCTGCTGTCCTGAATGGGCTGAGGTTCAGGGTGCATGGAGGAGCAGAAGAATGGATCCCTGTGGCAACACCACAGCCAGGGTGGGCACCACCAGCACCCTTTGTGCAGCTCCTACACAGTTCCCCAAAAGATGCACAAGTTAGCAGCAGAATGGATTCACACCAGAGATGGAGCTCAGCTGCTCACTCAGCCCTCGCTCCCAGCACTGCAGGAGCCACACTTGGTCTCCAACACTCCTGGGGAACCCAACATGCTCCAACCCTACAGGAAACTTAATGAGGCTATGCAATGTCCCACAGCTCCTTGGCAGAAATTTGAGTGGCTGCTTTGGACAGCACAGGCCTTCTGCACAGCAAGGAAGAGGAGACCTGTTGACCCCTGGCTACAGTAGATCTGGGGACCACAAACAGGTCCAGTTGCCACTGGCGTGGTGGTTCCTTCTGCACCAGCTGCAAGACAGTGCTGTGGCATCTCACCTGCTGTTGCCACAGTGCTGAATTCTATCATCACCAGCACTTTGCCAATGTCCCATGTTCCTGTGCTCCCCCACCAACCATGACCACCACCAGCTCTCACCCAGCTTCGGGGTGGGCAGAGTGCATGCTGCCCACTGCTCTGGGGTTTGACTGCAAACAGGCTCCCACTCCCGGCATGGAAAATAAATTAACACAAGCCTGGTTCTGCAATAAACCCAGCAGGTTCCCAAACCACCTTGCACCATCCTCATGGCCAGTAGCTCTCTGCATGGGGCTGGTGCCTCCCTGCCACCTTACAGAAACCAAGGCCTGGCCACCACACAGGCAGCAGCAGGGTGGGCAGAGTAGAATCATAGAATGTATTGGGTTGGAAGGGACCTCCAAAAGTGTAGTCCAACCCGCCTACAACAAGCAGGGACATCTCTAACCAGAACAGATTGCCCAGAGCCCCATCAAATCTGACCTTGAATGTCTCCACCACCTCTGTAGGCAGCCTGTTCCAGGGATCCACCACCCTCACATTAAAGAACTTTTTCCTCATGTCTAGCCTAAATCTACCCTTTTACAATGTAAAACCATGACCCTTTGTCCTACAATTCCATGCTCCTGTGAACAGTAGGCAGGTCTTGTCCTTGCCTCGAACTGTTTCAGGGCAAGGAAAGGAAATACCAAGCAGGTCCTAAAGCAGTGGCTGGCTGGGCTCAGCACTGCACATGGGAGAGCAAAATTCCTGTGGTGCTTCTACAACACTGAGGGCTGCTGGGTGTGGATTTCCAAGCCTCTGGAGATGCTGGCCAGTTGATTTATTAACTCCATAGGATTCCTGACCATTGGTAATCTGCTGTGATTAACCTCCGCCACCACAAAATGCATCCTGCTTGGCTGGTCCAGCAACAGCATTGATGGGCTGCGGCCATGCCAGCCCTGCCTGTGCAGTGCCATGGGGGTAACACTGTTCTCCCCCTCCACGCCCCCACATACCCACCCAAGCCCTCCTGGCACTGTTGTGTGATGTCAGTACAGCCCCAGGCCTGTCACAGCTCACCTGAGAAATCCCATCAAACAAAGGGCAGTGCAGCACCCGCATGTGATGGGAATGTGCCAGCTTCACACAAGCCTGTGTCACCGGCTGGATTATACCTCACACTTCCTCAAACTCAGGATTTGCTGGCAGGAAACCCAACCAGGGGAGAGGTGATACTTTAAAAAAATTATTAAAGCTTTCAAGTCTATTTCTTCTGATTACTCATCTGACAGCTCAGAGGAGCAAGAAAAGAATCACCAGGGTATTACTGTGACGGAATAGTTGTAATTGAATCATTCCAGACAATAAAGCAGAAGTGTAGGTCACAGGCAGCACATTGCTCCCCCCATACTAGCCCCCCAACAGCCCTCAGTGCTGCACCGCAATGAAAACACACTGATACGTGGCCTATTACAGCTAATGGAAATGTGTGTTATCTGTGCCTGTCATCCACGTGCGGAGCAGGAACCGCAGAGCAGGTTCGTGGATAATGAGTTTACAGAATCATAGAATCACAGAATCATTAGGGATTGGAAGGGACCCTGAAAGATCATCTAGTCCAATCCCCCTGCCACAGCAGGATCACTTCAGGCTGCGGTTTGATTCCCTGCAGTGTGTGAAGGCTCTTCCATGGGCAGCAGGCACAGACATCCTCCAGGACCCCTGCAGCAGGCTTTCCCAGCTCTCTCAGCCCTGGCTGTGGTGACAACATGGTGGTGGTGCAGAAGAGGTGATACTCAGAGTGCAGCTGGAGCACAGGGTGAGGAGCCCCTGTGCATGGCAGTGGCTGAAGGATGCTGAAGGATGCTGCCAACTCTGCCCGTTCAGGCTCAGCCTGACCAGGGCTCTGCTAGCCCCTGAGACAGGCAAAAGGTGCTGACATTAAAGGCTTTGCTCCTGGTCAGCAGATCAGTAGGTACTGCCCACTTATGGTCTTGCCCCATCTTAGCCCAGCAAAGCCTGGACTATGTCACCCACGGCAAGTCCCACTGCTGTAATAGGCACAAGCCCACAAGCCCAAGCAGCAGAGGCAAGCCAAAGTTAACCTTGGTCACTTCATACATTGCAAAGAGTAAGGGGGCACAGACATAAGAACTGCTGCAAGGTGGGCACCCCTGAGTGCAGGCAGCCCTCACATAGAATGATTCCTCCCTGAGCTGTGCAGCTTGACACACTGCAGAGCCACAAGACCAGGCACCTGGGAGACACAGGCCAAAGAGGCAAGAACTGGGACATAGTCCTGGCCCCATTTCTGCAGGCAGCTGTGCTTGATGCAGCCCCCATGTTTGGGAGAGCACAGTCTGCACCTGGCATTTGCATCCCAGCTCTTACGGGCACAGTCCACTGCTTGTCTGGCTCCCTAGCACGCAGCCAGGGGCACAGACCAACTTCTCTGCTTAGCAAGTATCCACTACCCTCCCACCACAGGCACCCCCTGCCATCCAAGGCACCCCCAAAGCAGCCCGCGCAGCACTGAGGAACAGATACCTGCAGCCAAAGCATGATTCATTAGCACTCGACACAGACTGTTAAACCCTGCCACACAGGCTCATCACTGCCTTGGCAGCTCTGCTGGGAGCCAGCTGAGGCTGCGCCTGCCTTGCAGGAAGCAAACTGCTGAGTCCAGCTCTGTCAAACCCTTAATCTGGAGCAACAATGCTGGGCAGGCCCATAGGGGTGGAGAGCTGTGCCCCCTGTAAGGGCTGCTGCCCTCCACCACTTCTTGTCTGGCAGCAACATGGTAGGAAAACACAATGCAAGGAGCTTTGTGCGGAAACTGCAGTGTCGGTCCCATGTGAAGATCAGCACACATTGCTTTGCCTTAGCAGGCAGCAGGCACCCGAGTCACCCCCACCACTTCAGTTCCCCCGTAACTGGATGGGGCAGGCAGAGCTACGTTTATACAAGTCCAGTTTAAGACATTTTTATTCCTCTGCATGTTACACTTAGTTTTTAAGAAAATACAGGATCCCTTTTGACATTCATACATTTTTACAGGGGAAAGACAGGGTTCTCTACGAGGGTGGTTATTAAGCTTGGGCATTCCCAGGCTGAGCTCAGGAGGTCCTCACCCACCTTGACTGCCAGGCCAACCCCCTCCATTCCCAAGCACCACTGCTCCAGTGCCCAGAGTCCAGGCTTTTGGAGCAGAGCTCACATCACTGTCTCAAGATACCAAAAAAAAAAAAATCATACAATGCCCAGTATTTCCAGTTCCACTTTCCAATAGCTCCTACATTGTATACTGCAAAGGAAGAGCTGGGGACAGGGAATGACCAGACTGTGCACAGGAATATCTAAGAGACGCACGCTTGCGTGTGACTATCTGTAACAGGTTAATCCCATTTACTAGAAACCTAGAGGAAATATAAATAATTATGGGTTCCCCACACTCGTGCATAGTCACAAACAGCTACTGGACACCAGGCTCACACTGCCTCTGAGTGCTGCCACTGGAGAGGGAGGGCAGCAAGGGAGAGCTACTACGAAGCTCCAGGCAAGAAATTCACACACTTCATGAACAGAGAGCACCTGCCCATATGCAGCCCCTCTGCTCAGGGCCACGAGGCAACGCTGCAAGAGAGTGGCAAATTCACTTGGCAGGACATATCTTTGCATTCTGCCTGGGCCAAACGCTTCTTAAGGGCAGCGTCACCCATGTGGTTGTTATTTCTAGGCTGCCACTGTGTGCAACAAATTTGGATTTCAACATCACTACAGAAAGCGGATTGAAAAAAGCAGCTGCTGGGGTCAGACCTCTATAATCTTACGTGGGCTGCTCCCCAGAGGCAAAGCTGAGGGCCAGCAGGGAGCAAAAGGCTCACTAGACAAGGCATTAGACAGCGAGCGAGCTACCTCCCTTTGGCAGGGCTGCAGCACATTGGCACTAGCAGCAGCAAACAAAACAGATGTTACAAAAGCTTCTTCCAAGCACCAGCAGACTCCACTTGGTCACTGCAGGGAGAGAGATGCACATGGAAAAGAAGTGATACTCTATAAGGCAAAGGCCTTTCTCTCTGGGACCTTGGGACACCAGCTCAGCTAAACACCCCCCCATCCCAGCTGCTAAGCCCCTGGCAAGCTCTCTGCCCTTCCTGCTAACATCAGCTGCCTAAAACCTCCTGCCTGAGTCTTGCAGGCAAACTGAGCGCCAGCGCCCACTCTGCTCCAACTTCCTCTGAGCACCAGGCCCCGGGGGCACCTCATATCCTTTCTGCTGCTGATACTTCTAAAGGGCTGCTGAATGCTGTCCCAACCTTAGGCCTCGCACAGAGGGATATAAGGTATGAGTTGTACTGGAAGGGAATGGGAAGAAAGTGTCAACAATAGACATCGATCTAAGTGGTTTGAACTCCAGTCCAAGCTGAGGGGCAGTTAGCTGGTACCAGGAGAGATTTCTGGGAATTCCTTATAAATCTCCAAGATGATCAGTTTGTCCATTTGGCACTGCTGATCCTCCTCCTCCTCCCCCAAGATGCGCTGCAAGATGCCCTGCAGGTCAGAGAGACGGTGCTGATGCTGCAGATAGGGCGTGGAGCGGATGATGGCATGCATCAGAGACAAATACTCCATCCTCAGCTGCCAAGAAGGAGGAGAGACAAAACACAGAGCACAACGTAAGATTTAAAGTGAGATAAACAAGCATGCCAGCCTCCATTACAGTCTGAGCTCAGGAACAGCTGCTGCTGCACCACCAGACAGAGCGTGCTCCAGAGGCACCTGCCCTAAAGCTCACTAATAGCTGTGGAAAACTCTGCTTCTCCTGCAGCAACCTAATGCTGTTCTTCACCTACTCTCAAACACCTTCACATCCCATGCCTCTTGCAATACCAAAAGAGAAGCTCCTGCTTCTGGTTCTCTGAGGTTCTGCATTCCCAATGGTCTCTGCACAGATGAGTGCAGACCACCAGAAGCCTGGCAGATCACAGAATGGTTTAGGCTGGAAGGGATCTCAGACATCAACTAGTTCCAACCCACCTGTCATGGGCAGGGTCATCCCTCACCAGACCAGTTTGTCCAGAGCCTCATCCAACCTGACCTTGAACCCTTCCATCCACAACCACCCTGAGCAACCTGTTCCAGTGCCTCAGCACCCACACAGTGAGGAATTTCTTCCTAATATTTAGATTAGATCTACCCTCTATTAGCTTGAAACAATTCCCCCTAGTCCTATCACTACAGTCCCTCATAAAAAGCCCTTCTCCAGATCTTCCTTCAAATGTGCTCTGTGTCAGGCAGGATAAACCTCCCCTTCCTCTTCAGTCCTCAGCACCAAGAAATGTTAATGCCCACCCCAGGTCTGCACTTTCGCCTGCACTAGCAGGCCCCACGTGGGCCAGGAGAAACACCATTGTTTTGGGACTGTGCTCCCTTTCTCAACGCGTAGGGGTTACTTTGAGCACCTTGTCTCCTGGGGAGAGATCAGCAATCTGCCGCACCAGGATGTCTATCAGGACCATCATGTCTGTGTGGTAGAAGATGCTTGCTGTATCCTTGCTGGCAAAGATGTCCTGCAGAAACTTCAGCACCGAGTGCGGTGGCTGGGGCTGATGCTTGAAGATACAAACTGGATCATCTGGAGGAGACAGAGAGAGGCTGTGCTAAACCACACTCATTACATCTCCTCCTCCATCTTCAGCTCACATCCTTTCATTAGATCCTACAGACTTTGGAGAGGAGGCTGCCCTGGCCTTGGCCAGCACTCTTTGGCTGTGGCTGTGCCGTGCACTAAGGATGGCAGCTCTGCAGGGTACCAAGGCAAGACCAAATTCATCAGCATTAGCATTAATCATTATTTATGTTTCTCCTGGTATCCCAGGTGAGAGCTCTTAAGCATATTGCCTCCCAGAAGCATATTGCCTTCTCTTTCTGCTCAACAGCTACCAGTAATTCTCTCCCTGGTTTAGTAAGTCCAGTCCAATGAACCCTCTGAAAGGCCCATCTAAGCCTGTACTAGAAATGAGGTTTCACCACAGAGACCGGGTTTGTGCCATCCCAGAAGCAGGAAAAGAAACACTTCAAAGTTTAAATGAACCACTACATCATGTTGCCTCCCAAAACATGTCCCTGCAAACCTCAAATGGGGCTCTAGGACACTGCAGCACCCCAACATTGGCCCTCAAGCAGCTGTCAGGAAGGCAGGCAAAAGAGAAGCATCTTCATTAGCTTGTGGCCTCCCTTTTTCTTCCCTCAGCTCCTTGCAGTAAGATGATCCCTGCAGAGAATCTGGCAGGGAGAGGGCTAAACAAAGACTTTGGGAGGAGGCCAGACAGAAGAGCACTGAGATGCCCTCAAGCTGATGGAAACAGTGATTTGCAACCCCAAAGAGTACTAAAGCCAGAGTAAGAGGAGCTGCAAGCATCACATTTACCAGCAAATCAGCAAAACAAATCTCAGGCAGCAATGCCCCTGTGCTCCAGAAGGTATTAGAAAGCACAATAGTGGCATGTGTCACAGGCTGAAATACCTGGCACTGCTCTTCCTGCTGAGATCTCCTGCTTTCTAGCAATCTGCTTTGCAAAAGCTCTCACATACTCCAGGCATAGAGCGCGTTTCACTCTATGCCTGGAGCAGACACAAAGCTAACCCTCTGCTGGCCATTCTGAAACTGGAAGTTTCACTCTAAGCTGCATTTTGGAAGGCAAGATCCCACTCTGGATCTGTCCCCCAGGGCAGATGATTGCCAGCACAGGCTGAGGTTTGTGTGCCAGGTTTGTGTGCTGATGCAGTCCTGTCTGTCCAAGGACAGAAGTGCTCCAGGACCAGCTTTTCTTTGAGACAACGGCTTGCCTACATTGCAAGCTGGGGCTGATTTGATCCAAAAGTACATGGAAATAGGAGCTTGGAGGCCTCTCCTCTCTCCTAAATGCCACCAGCATCACTTTATTCTTTGTGCAGTTCTATCCCCAGCACTGCACCCTGTTGTTCTCACAAACTCACCAAGGAGCAGCATGTCCTGCTCAAGCCAACACCTCCTCAGCTACCTGCATCCCCAACACATCCTGCCCCTTAATAAGCACTGAGTGGGCTCCTGTCCCTGAGGCACCCCCTGCCAGGCATGTAACAGTGCCGCAAGCACTCACCTCCCCTGTTCAACAGCAGCAGCAGCTTTTCTGTGAAAGTCTTGACATTGGAGTGCTTGCTTATTGTAGTCATGATCACACTGTGTTCTGGAACTAAGGGAGAAACCTGTTCAGCACATCCCTTTGTTTCCTGAAGACCACAGTAATAACATAAATAGCAGAGGGCTCCTATTTCGCATTAGTGCTCTGACAAGCTTTGGTGAACCACAGTCCATCCAGAGTATGAAAAGTTTCAGCCCCACACAGTGGGTGGACAGGGAGAGAGAAGGTGAAACAAATCTGGAAATGACATATGGAATACCTGGGGCTTTGTGTTCTCCCTGTGTATCTGATTCTCGTGTTGGCTCCAGTCCTGCCAGCCAGTGCTATGAAACACCTAGAACTGGCTCTGCGGTGTTCAACATGGCCTCTGCTCACAACCCTCTGAAGCTGAGAGCTCCACTCTAGTATCTTTCTACTTTGTACAGCAATGCTCCCTGGGAATTTATTGTCTTTCAAACTCTCATAAGAAATTATAACCAAGTCCCAGAAGGGAAAAGTTCTTCTTCCCAGCATTCAGCACCCTTGCAGAGTATGCAAAGGAAGGATCTGAAGCCTTATATGAAACATCTCTTAGATGCTTGGCTGTGATCTGCTGTAACTAGAATACATTCATCCTAGCAGATATTATGCACATGTGTGTGAGCACTCAACAGCACTCAAACAGCACAGTGTGACTATTTCTGTGGTACAGGGCTGACAACCCTATAGTATTTCACTGCCAAGAGCTTTAGAATCCTTTAGGTTGCAGGGCATCAATATAATTTGTTTTTGGCAGAGTTTTTGAACTAATGCTGCACCACTGAAGTAAATGATAGAGGAACCTTGCAGACAGAGGAATAAAAAATTCCATCCTTTAATAAAGCAACCTGAACATCACACAACATGTTCTAAGCATCAGGGAACAAGTCACTGCTCTCAGCTACACCCCAGGTGGGCACTAATTCCCAAAAATCACACTGCCTGTCATGCACTACTGCCTAACTACTGCAGCCAGGAGCTATACAGATAGGTGTGAGAAGGGGTAATGAGTGAAAGCAGCAGAGGTTTGCTTAATCAGTCTCTGTGCAATCAACTTTCACATGAAATTAGAAAATTTTGCATACATTTTAATGAAGAGCAACTCAAAATAACAGGTAAATTACTGGACCTCCTTGGAGCTTTATCCTCCCCTCTCTCCGTGAAGTCAAGGATAAAGCCATGATGCAAACATGAAGAAATAATTAGACACAATTGGAGCAACAGGAAATTTTGTGGGTTGAGTGGCCTCTCTTAGCAGTGTCTGGGATTACGAATTTTCCAACAACAGGCTTCACAACTCACAGGCAGTAAAAGGGCAAGTGCCTTTCTCTAGGGAGCAGATGTGTTGTCAGTTTTCATGGAGCTCAGCAGGGAAGGGAGGACAGAACGAGGGCAATCAAGAGAGCGTGCAGCTCAGGCCAGTGTTGAAGAGCCTGGCACCAAGCCATGGGCACTGAACGAGCTTCAAGAGGTATAGATGGGTAAGAAAAAGGTCTGTCAAAAATGCAGAGCACTTTCTTTCTAGACTGGTACTGAGAACAGCCTGCTGAAGCATTTTTTGTCTGTTAACCACACTTAAGTTCTGCAAGTGCAGCCCAGCAACTGCTTTGACCCAGGCAGTGGTGAAGTACAGAGAAAAATCTGTTGGGTTTCACAGAGCTGCTGTGTCCCAGAGTTGGTTGGACATGGGCTCTCAGACTGTTTTTAGCTCCACGGTTTTGCAGACTATTTAAACACAGTGTATGGCCAGAGTCACAGGCCAGACGAGCTGGAGAGGTTATAACAGCACCAGGAAGACTCTCCCCATTCTTCACGTCCTCACTCCAGACCACTAAAATCATGACAAGGGAGTGTAGCACCAAACTGACCTGGAATGTGAAGATTGAAGGCCAGAAGGACATTGATGAATAAGTCAGGCAGCTGGTCAGTGGTGTCCGAGGGCAGCCCGTCCTCAATCACATCCAGCAGGAACTGCACAAACTGAGAGTTGAGATGTTCTGTGCGAGGAGAAAGAGGGCATTTACAGCACAGTGAAAATAAACCAAGCAATAATGGACCACACAAGCCACTTCTCCATGCTTTTTCACTTAAAAATCATTATTGGAGTGCCAGTGTCTGCCTACAGGGAATTAACAACCCTGCAAGTGGACTAGACACTGACATGTCTGTGTGAGAGATGAGTGGCTCAGGCAACTATCCACAGTGCAGGCGAATGATGGAATTTGGTCCCTCACTGGCTGTTTTTTTAAGTAAATAAAACAACAGATCCTGCTCTAGCTGTTGCTGCAGTGTCACTGCTATCAGTGAAAGCTTCAGGTAGGAAGAGATCTGTATTCTTGACCACTGATGAAATCCATCTATTTAAAAAAAAAAGTAACCATGGAGATCACTAATAATAACCCATTTTTCAGTTTAGCTATTAGGAAAACTCAGGAGCTCATGCAAATAAGTCTACCTGCAGGAAATAATTGCCAGGGTTACACAAGGAGAGAAAAGCAGGAGGTATAGAGGCTCATTCCACAGTCTCTACACCAACAGCTTAAATCTTGTAAGTGTTTACTGGGGAGTTAAGGTGAAGCTGCTGAGCAGATGCTTCTATAAAACTCTATTGCATTTCTAGGAAAACTGAGCCCAGAGTTTCCCAAATATGGTGAACACAACACAGCCTGGGGAAGAAGCAGGCAGGCAGGGATTTCTGGCTGAAGGCTGGAATAAAAGCACAGAGGATAAAACAGGCAGATCTGGCACTACCTTTTTACTTCCTCAGTGACTGCAATACCCTTCATCACCTCTGCTTTCCCTAAGAACTTGAAATATAAGGGCTGCAGCATCCTATTATAAGGGAGACCAGTAAGAGGCCACGCTGTGCAGCTGACAGCTTTAGTGGGTGTTTAGGGCGTGTTCTGGGCTCTTAGCCTCATCGGCAGACAAAACACTCCAAGCCAAGTAGGAGGTATGTGCTTTCACACTGGGCAGAGGTAAACCAAAATGTCACTTGGTCACTGTGAGGGGCAAATTCACTTCTTCTGCAGCACAGCATCAGTCCTCCACTGTTCCAGCCCAGATTTGTGCTGCTGTCTGGAAACCTAGCATCTCAATCTGATGTTAGCTGTCCCTTCTCCTAGCTGTCCCCACCTTGGTTACCAGGAAAGATCCCTTCCATGTGTCCCACCATCAACATTGCTCTTCTATCAACCCATGTGCACAAGCTGCTCTCACCATAGTGATGGTACGGCAGGGGCTCCCCCATGGAGAACATCATCGCAAGCACCAGCGCAGAGTAGCACATCTTTTGATGATCTGCAAAATAAAGGTTCTGCCATTAGCTCCTTTGAGGATGTGAAACACTGATCCCCAGCTGCAGCTGGGAGGTCGTACTTTCAGTACGAACATTTAACACTGATTAGACTGCTCCTCGTTCCTGTATTTACTGAGCTACAAGGGTGTTTTTCTCCCTGTTTAAGTACACCACACACCTTCTACGCCATGCGTTTCCAAAGCAATTTAAAAATAACCGCAACAAGAATTCTCAATTTTTTTCCCCTCTGCCTAAAGGGATCTGCAAAGACTTGATCTGAATAATTAAAAACCTCCCCTGCACAGTCCCAGGACACATCCCATAGTTATGTAACTACTGAACCCAGAAAAAGCATCCATCTGGCCACCTTTAAACACTGTCTGTTCCAATCAACACCACCCCCAGACAGCTATGCTGCCTGTTACCATCTCTGCACTGCTCTACTTTTGCTACCTCAGCTCTGCCTGGAGGTATGAAAGGTCTCTGGGGAGACCAGATCACTGCTCATGACTCAGGCCATGTATCTACCAACCTCCGAGGCCACACGTCTTCAGCATTATTATGTCCTGCAGCCTGCTAGTCCAACACAGTTTTTGCTGGCAGCAGCTATACATGAATGCTCCACAGAACCACAGTCAGTGCCTTTCCTGAATTCTAATTAACAGATACACCTCTATAGGTATCTGCAGAAGGAAAAGTCCTGGAATAGGACTGCATCATCATCAAATGTAGCCTCCATTTAGCGCAGCAAGTATGAAGATGGTATGAAAAGGATTACTATCTTAATAAAGCAGGTTACCATACTTACTAGCTAAATAAAGTTCAGCTACATCTGCCAGAATGAGCCTGTAGGAACTTGTTACAAGGAAACTGAGGATGTATTTATAAAAAACTGACCAAAACTACTTTTTATTAGAGGAGAAAAAAAAGTTGCTTCTCCCAACAGTACTGCTTCCCTGCATGATACATGCTGGTTCCAGTACCCCCTCCTCCAAGCCCTTTAAGGACATTTCACTTTTCTATGCACAAATCAATCCACCTCTAAACACAACACATGCACCCTGCAGTTTGGTTTTGACTGCACAGGCTGATGCCTTCACTGTCACTGCATACTCCTGGCCTTGGCGAAACAACCTCCAAGAACTTGGCAGCTCTCAGATTTGAAAGAACACTAGCAAATCCTTCCAGCCTCGTGACCCTGGAAAGTCAGCTCTGATAGAAAACAGCAAGAACATGCAGACTGTCAGAGCTCCACAAGATGCCTGAGTTTTCGAATAGCAAATACTTTGAGTAAAAATAGATCACTCAGGGCTTTAACTAGAGATACTACAGCATTAACAAGATTAAGAGTTTGTAGGAGAGCACTCTAGACCATGTGGTTGGAAACTGCTGCTTACTCTCAGTAAATAGAGAGGGAGGATATTCAATGACTTAAATATAATTCATGCTTATATAAGAAGCTCTCAGCTTTAAGGTATCAGTGATGCCAAAGCTCACTGCAGCAGAAAAAGAATCTGACAAACTGTTCACCACATAATTTCTTCATTCTTTCCTCCAAGGCTTCAAGAGTTGGGCATCGCAGGCAGGGCACTGCAGAAGGCAGACACAGGCACCTACTGTTCCAATGTTTCTAGTAAGGTTTTGATGAGCAACACATTTTCTCTCATCACATCGGGAGCGATGAAACAATCATCTGAGAACTAGGAGCCAGTGATAAATACGTGGTTGCAGCAAACATGGAAGAAAAGATTAATCAAAGATGGTAGCGGGGAGGGTAGTTTTACATGTCCTTGGCCCATATGCCATAAATTGGCCCATCGATTCATCTCAATTGACAGCAGACTCTACTACTAGGTGACAAATCTTGTTGCATTTGCCTAACGATGCTGAAGCAAAGGATGCTGGAACCAGCCCAAAAGCTGAACGTGAGCCAAATCCAGATTAACCCGATGCACTCACTCAGCACAGACGCTGCAAGTTTTTGCAGTGTCCCAGATGCTGCAAGACTCATCTGTGCTGAAGAACATGCACTTTTTCCTTCCAGTGCTATGAGAAGGTGAATAGAATTAATACAAATCTCCTGAAACAGGAAAACTGTGCTGATGATGGACAACCATCACTCGAGTGGTCATGAAGGGCAGATGTGGCCATTTACTCACCAGCCTGTGTGCAAAGCCTACTGAGGTATGGGCAAAGTATCTGCTGTGTATGAAAGGCCTTTCTCTGAGGCTTTCAAAGACCTTGCTTCCAACCTCTACACGCAGCAGTGCAAAACCCAAGCATTGGGAGCAGACACAGCTGCCTACAATTGAAGTGCAAGGAGCCCGACAGCTGACTTGCAAGTGCCCTGAGCTGTACCAGGGGAGAAAGGTATGATGACAGACTGGATTATCCCTGTCTGTTTTCTTTGGAATTGTTCTGGTTAATTGTCCCTCACTGTGGCTTATTATAAGCTCTTCTTACACTGATAGATGTGCAGGCTAGCCACGGCAGAAGGAAGTGGCTGTCTAGAAGCAGTAAGACCCAAGCATCTAGCAGAAGAACTGGCCAGCAGCCAGCAGGCCTGCATCAGCCCCAGGGTAAAGTGCCTTCTCATCAAAGGCACCCAGCACCCACATGCAGAGCTTCTGCCTCTGCTGCTCTTCAGTAACAAGCCAGGAAGAATCCCACAGAGCTGCTGCAGCAAATTCAATACTCCCTAGTTGCCTAGAGCTGGCACCAATTGCTCTAGTCCCTGCCATCCACAGAAAGGATTAACTATTCCGCAGTATGTCACGGATCAGCAGCTATTCCCCATTTTTTAGTACTAAAATAAGCTCAAGTCATTGTAGGATTCAAGGTCGTGTTTTCACACAAAGTACCACTTGCCATTTGCTGGCAGGACATGGAGCAGACAGCACCGGAATGGCAGGAGGGAACTACTAATGCCCTACAACACCTCTGAAAGACGGACATGCTTGGATCAAGGATGATTACTTCTCTGCAGCCCTTCTATGAAGGCCAAGAGGATGATGCACAGATGACACTTGCACAGGCACCTGCCATGACCTTTAGCTCAAGGAAGGCAGCACAGGATCAAGACACTGTTTTGGGAGGCTCCTGCAGCCAAACGCAAGGAAGAGCAGTTTCTCACCCTTTGCACAACCTATCCATTACGGCAAGGAGAGGAAAAACCCCTCATCTTGAGATGAGGCTAGGGAAATAAGAGATGCTACAAGCTGGTTGTTCAGAGGACACAGAAGAGCCATCTCTTACTCACTTACACTGCAGTGCTTTCCAGGTGCCCAAAGCAGAGCCAACACTTGCTGGGACATAGGCTTGCTTCAAGCAGACATGCTACACAGAGATCAGCAAAGGTGTGCAGGATTCACTTAGGTCAGAACTTGATGCTCTACCTGGGGTGATGCAGCTCCTGGCAAAATGCCCTGGACAGCAACGCTGTGACCAGGCAAGAAGTAACCAAGTGACCAGCCCACCCTGCCTGCACGATGGTATGAAACTGAAGCCTGTCTAAGCATTGTGCAGGAGGCACTCAACTGGTGACAATCTTTATGATTAGTGATGGATGCATGATAAAGTTTATTTTTGGCAGCATAAAAGCAGGAGAAATGTTGCCACAGAAACACTGTCATAGTCTTATAACCAAGTATTATTTGGTTGTTGGGCATTAACAGCTCAGCCCAGAGAAGAAGCTTCTCATGCATAACTAGATAAAACATCAACACCGTGCTAAGTTCACTGCACAGAATTGATAAGCAGTGTGAGCACAAAGAGAAAGTGTGGCCAACACAGGCCTAATAACCTCGGTCCCGCACCACAGCACCAGTGCTTCGCTCTGAGATGAAACACAATTTTTCAGGCCCTCCCCACCTTTGGCATGGTCATACTTCAAAGCATCTAAGCAAAGGTGAGCACAAAATCTTCTGAAACGGGCTTGATTTTCATCTCTCATACCCCTTTCCAGACACCAGATTAGCTCTGTCTTGTCCACTAGAGAGTTGCACTGGGCAGAGTCTGTAGTGAGGCTGTGGGCATGCAAGGCCAAGGTAGTTGTCTTGGACATTTACTTGGCTCATACAAAATGGATGTGACAGTCCCTGTTCTGTGCAGACTTGTCAACCCCTACACAATCTCATCACAAAATTATACTTCTCCATAGCTCCAGGACACCTGCAACAAGCTAAGGGGCTACAGACTGCAGTCATGGCAGCAAGGATCCAAACACCGGAGCTCTTCTGATTAGATCCACATCAACAGCTACTTTAATTGTGGGTCATTATTAGCACAGATCAGTGGATTTTCAACAATCCTTTAAGGAACAGGGTAGTACATGCCACTGCCAGCACTGGCTGCCGAGGGCAAGGCTGGAAGGTAATATCAGGCAAGTATCACTACATGTTCACCTTGTTCTTAGGCTCTTCCTCAGCATGTGCTCCTGGTTGCTGGGAGATAAAGGACACTGAATTAAACAGGAGCTGTGAAGGACAACGTTACCAAAATCCAATCACATCACCAACAAACTTTTGAGCCCACTGAGCTCAAAGGCCAGAAAGGACATCCCTGTTAATAACAGGGACAGATCATCCTAACAAAGGGAGCAGAAGCATGAAGTAGAAAGAATATGAAAGCAAAGCCTGGACATGGAAAGCATAGAGCTGGGGAAAGCAGGGTTGTGGCACCATCCTGCAGAGGACCAGGACCTTAACTTTGTTAACAGGACCACCACCTCCCTTGGTACTGTGATGAAGAGAAGAATCCTTTCCTTTAACCAGCACATATCTCATTCACCAGCAAGAAACATCACAAAGATCTGCTGTAGAGTGCTAAGAAAAACTGCCTACAAGAAGCTGCAGAGACCTTCTTTGAGATCTGCAGGTGTCTCTTGTTAGCATCAAACAACGAAACTTGGACACTTCAAAATGTACTTTAAGACATCTACAAGTTGTGATGCAGATCTTTAATGTTCAAGAGCTAGAGGGCTGGAACTGCTGGACTGAAACACCCCCTCTGGTGCATTCTCCATTTACAGCAGTAATAACCTGAATAACTGTAAAAGCAGATCACCCTTTGCCCCAGAGCAGGCAGGCAACGAGGAGCCACCAGTGTTGCTGTAATCATCTGATGCAAAGATATGGCTCCTGCGGACCACAATACAGCAGCTCTGGCTCACCTTGTGTGTGAGTCTGCATGTCCCGGGCCAGCTCCATTGGCAGCACGGAGTTTACAAGTGTTGAGATGACTGCAGCATCCAAGTTGCACATGGCTCCAAAGCACTTCAACAGTAGCAGCCGTAACGGCACCCTGTGTTCCTGCAAACACAATTTATTAGATGAAATGGTGTCCCAGATCAGGGATCACTCTAAGACAGAGATATAACTGGCCACAGACCCTCCCAGGGTGACAGTGAACCGAGCAGCTCTAACAGCTTTTAATGACAACACAGGAGTTGTTTTCCAGTGAAGTCCACAACTAGGCTGGCTACAGTTTGTTAGCACATGTGGTCAGAGGGCATGCAGCAGCCAGAGCTCAGATCTGAAGTGCCCCACTTCATCCACTAAATATGACACAAATCACCAACCTATACCTGTTCTCAACAAATAGAGGTTTAATCTGCTGGGTAGCCAGGATTCTCTGAGCATGCCAAGGCCTTGCAAGTGATGTTCTGAAGGATGTTTCCTGACAACACAATGTTTGCAAACGTTCTTCAGCACATGAGAGTTAGCAAACAGGATGGGAGAAGCTCCTCCAACTTTGAAGCTGTTAGGTTTGTGCTGGGAGAAAAAGGTATAATCAGAAAGTTTTGGGACATGCAGAGTTTCCAGCCAAGATGATACTCAACCTGCAGGTCTTATACAGAAGCTCTGGTGCTGAAGTCACCTTCATACTTCAGCCTCAGCCAGCAGCTACAGGTTTCAGAGAACAGAAGTGAAGCAAGCCCTGGCACTGGGCACAACAGCAGCTAGGACAGCAGACCTAACTGCTCTCCATCTGGTCAGGCTTCTTTGAAATCCTGGTCATGAAGAGCAGGCTGTGAAAGCCAACAGGCTCTATTATGCCCAGCCTGCCTTCCCACTGCTTTCAGATATGCTACAGCCTCCTGATGCTGAGCTCTAGGTTCAGACACAGAAATGCCAGATGAAAGCTAAATGTCACAAGGCTTGATGTGCTACAGCTGGGGACTTAGGGACAAGATGGGGACCAATTTCCTGCATCCCAAGTCCTACAACAGCAAATTTCAGGAAGGAGAGGAGCAAAGGAACACCGCATAGGCGTTGGAGGCAAACTTCTTCCTCTGAATACTGATTTCCTCCCTCACTTCCAAGGCTTCTACTCACAATCTACTTTCCTAAGCAACGTTATTTACTAATGCACAAGCGTGCATCAATTAAAGGAGAAGCAGTCACAGTCTGTCAGCTTCCCCAAGGCATCCTTGGAAATCCTGCCTCTAGATATTAGCCATGCTGATTCTATTCCTCAATGGGCCTGATGAAAGCAGGAAGCTTTACCCTTCACAGTGCAAGCTACCGCTTCGAAGTCAATAGCATTCTCTGCTCTTCCACACATCTTGCATGCAGAGCACTAACATTAGCCCAGCACATGAACACAAAAAGAGATCTGATGCACTCTGTCACCTTACCATCTGATAATAGGCCACGAGGGACAGGACAGATTCAAACTCATTCTTCTTGCACATTTTCTTGCAAACTTCTGGGTCTGCATCTGTCTGGAAGCAGGAAGGGACAGGTCAGTCCAGCGCACATCAAAGCAGCAAGGTGTCTGCTGCAGGGACCTTACTGAGGGAGACAGCTGCTTTCAGATCTCAGTAGACCCAGCCCAACCATCCCACAAAGAAACTGAGGCAGAGCACAGAGACAGCTCAAAAACCACCACCCCACAGATTTTGCATCAAAGTGAATTCTTGAGAAACATCTAAAAACCCACGACTTGAGCAGCACTTTGGTGAGTGCATCATGCACACAGGGCAGCTCCGACACCTCTCCCAGCCTAAGAAGTACTACACATCTTCTTTCGCCCCAAAGTTACGAGGAAAGTGATTCTGTGAAAGCATGGTTGCACAAAATCCCCCTCTGCCTCACCCCGCAGGCCACAGCAAGGCAACGCTGGCTGTACACGGAGTGTCAAAGACACTGGTTATTTATTACACAAACAATATATCTTCTCCTCATGTCAGAACTGAAGAGGAATGTCAAAGACGACCCCACACCGGCACTCCTAACACAGAGCAAATCACTGCACTGAGCAGCAGCTCTCATATCATGAGTACGTACGTGCTAGTGACAGCACTGGGACAGTATTTCTCATTGCTGCTCACTGTGGGGACAGACCTCTCTCCCACAGATGTGGTGAGATACTTTATACTTGCTCATAAGACCAGCTTTGGAGCTCACTTTCAAGAAAACCAAAGAGTTTACTTCATATTTAATGGGCCTCACACCACAGCAGCTTCCCAGCTCCAGAAGCCATTTTAAATGGAAGAAGTTTTATATGGGCCTAAGAGTGCAACAACACTCACAGCAAACGTCTGTGTTTGCTGTGGGATGCCAGTTTCTGGTTTTGGAGGTGAGGGTTTATATTCTCCTGTGATAGGAAAATACCAGTTACCATGAAGAACAGTTCTGTATCTTTTTTCTTAATATCTTTGTAAGGCAGAGTGGAAGGCAGCTCACAAGCACAGCAGACCCCAGTCAGGAGAGTCTTCACACACACATAAAGAAATCCACAGCCTCCCAAATGTCAGAGTGGATGGCAATGCAGGGGCAAAGAAAAAGGAGCTTTGCTAGGACTGTCTGCTCTGCCTGTAAATAGAGAAATGTACCTACCAGGATGCGAAGCAGCTCCTCCAGGTAGCAGCAGATGACGTTCTCATCCTCATAGAGTGCCCAGCTGCGCTGCTGAGCATCGTCCTTGTGCCTGGCCAGATCTGCAAAGATCACCTCCAGCCGCTGCTCATCATGGCAGATCTGTCCCGAGGGCAGCCCCGCACTCAGATTCTGCACAACAGCAAAACCACTAGTTAGTGGGGTCTTGGCAGCTAGCTGTTGTTTTGGTGCCTGTTTCCTCTAATCTTTGTCTGGGGACTGGCAGTTGACCTCATTCAGTCAAGAGCTGGCAGCAAAAAGACTACAAGTTTAAGACACGTGTTATTTCAGCTCTCCTACTTTTGGGGCCTCTATCCACCTCATTTTCTTGCACAGATAATGCAGCGACTGAATCGAAGTGTGTGCCAGAACTGGTGCATGGTCTTTAAATCCAAGCTGCCACCATCCTGCTGGAGGATTAGCTGTCTTCTGAGGAAACCTCTCTCAAAGCAAGCTATGCTTCCTTTTGCTTACTGCTTTTAGTAACCTAAGGCTGGTCCAGACAAACCAATGCTCCCCAAGCCGTGGGAACATGTACCTGTGTTTCTCCTAGATCACATAATTGTAACCTCTCAGCACACATGCACACCACAGACTTCCCCACTTCCCTTTGCAGCAAACCAGAGGGTGTTTACAGAACAGCAGCTGCCTGCCCACCCTGGGGAGGGCAAACTGCCATAAAGGGAATGCTGATGCCCTCCGAGAGGAACTGAAGGCAAGAAGCCAGCTCAGTACTCAGGTGACCACTGTCCTCTGCCCATTTCAACACGCTCAGTCAGAGTACTATGCCTGGTGCCTGCTAAACTCTCGTTCTGTCTTCCCACAGGGCAGCCAAACACAGCACATGTTTCCGAAAAGCAGTCCAGTGTGCCAAGAGCATGGGACAACCTGACCTTAGTGAACCCAGTGGTACTCTATTACCTCCCTACAAAACAAGTAAAACACTGGATGTCTTCTGGGCAGGAGCCCTTCAGAGGACTTGCTGTAGACATAGAAAATCATCTTGACTATAGGGAAAGCCAAACCAGCCTGGCACAGACCAGTGCTGCTGCCAGGCAGTGGCAAAGCACAACTTCAGACTCACCCACAGTAAAACAGACGTGTCTCAGAACCCAAACCCACCACTGTCCAACTGCCCCCAGGAAGGGGAATTTCCCTTCAGTGCCCCCTCCCTCCTGCCTGAAAGGGACAGACTTTCCAGTGATCCTTGACTAAAGAGCAAATGCTTGCATAGTGTTCTATATACCAACTGCTCAAAACCAGGTCTGCCACCTTCTGTGGCAAGGATAGGAACCAACTCCTCTTGGGCTGCTTTGGTTCAGCGTTCTTCCAAACAGCACAGCTCTCTGTTAAGAACTGTTTACAGAAGCTCTGAAGCGTGGAGCTACAACAGAGACTAGCTCAGCAAACCTTAGGGCACATACTCCTATCATCCACATCCCCAATGCTTCCACTGCTTATGTGGAAATGTGGTCTTTCCTGCACTTTTCCTCTACTTCAAGAAAAAGAGGGGAGTAGTCAGGCTGCAGTTAACCTGTCCAAACAGCTGCTGTGGTCTGGCATTTTGCATAACCTAAGTATGCTATCAAATGAACTACCTGGTTTTCTCAAAGCAGGGCAAGAAAGGAGGACTAGCACACGGAACCAGGCTCATTACAGGTGACGAGCCCAGGCATTACCAAGAGAAGTAAGGATTAATTTGCAGAAGTAGTTAAATTGCCAAACCTTTCTGTACAAAGGTTTGGCTGCAGTGACAACAAGCTGCAGGAGATCAGTGAGGTGGAAGAGAATGGAACTGAGAAATTCAAACAGCAAGGAAAACCCACTGACTGAGACCAAGGCCTTAATGATTTCTAGAGTAAAACTGTCTTGCAGAATACAGTGATCATTCAGTGTGAAAAGGCCTTTACCGCTGCCAGCCAGGGCACCCTGGTACCAGACAGTGTCTTCTAGAAACCTGGAGGTGGTTCAGTCCTGTCCTAGCGCAGCTCCTTCCCACTGACAGCTGTGCAGACAGGGCCAGCATCCTCTAAAGCAGACCTCCATGTTGCAAGCAGAGCAGAACGACTCTGTGTGGACACCCAAGCCCATGTGCTGTCAGTGGTGACTGCACACACATACTGCCAGCACACGAGTCTGCCCGCTGCAGGAGCAGCCCTCTTCAACCTTCCAGCCCTTTCTCGGAAAAACACTCCAGGTTTCACAGTAACATCTCATCTGCTTTATTAGAGACAGAACTGTTAGTTATTTGCTTTGGGGTGTGAACTAATTAGGATTTCAATTCAGTGCTTCAGTTATACTATAAAAAGTTTTCTTGCTGTTGCTGCTCATTGGGCAGTTTTCATCAGGCAGATAACAAAGGGAGGAATGTGCTGGTTTAACACAAGCCTCTGTATGGTCCTAAAAATTTAAGAAGCTGTAGATGACCTAGCAGAAAAACAGATAACTAGGTGTGAGAGCAGTAGCTTTCAGGAGCTGAGAAGAAACACAAGAGAGTCTCCTGCTAAAAGGTAATTCATCATAGAAGCAGCAACATTAGTTAAGAGACTCGGTCTTGCCATCACCTTCTCTCTTTAGGACCAACAACATGGTAGTGTCACCTGCCTGTCCTTGTGCAACCCAGGTTCTCCACTTAACTACCTTAGTCACATCCTCCTCACCAGAGCAGTGCAAGGCTGGTCCAACCTCAGCCCTCTGCCGGGACGTTGTTTGGATGAGCATTTTAATGAGGACTTGTTTTAATGATCACTCTGTTCAGCCTCTTATCATTAATCTGCTTCCACCAATCCTTCATCTGCTGTCTTTACAACTCCACTGAGCATCAAGCTCCTAATGGGACTTGGATGAGATCAATCCATTAACAAGCTCTTTAATCCAACTGATGTAAGTACCCCACGCACTGTCTCAATGCACTCTCAACACCATTCTCAGCCCTCCCACCATCGAGGTCAGGTCTCTGCTTATTAAACATCTTGGCAGCTACTTCAGTTGGCAGAGTCATCATATGATCACTTCCAGGAACCTGCTGAAGGTTTCAGTAGTTCTAAAATACTACTTTGCATTGTCTTGCTGCTTCAAATAGTCTCCTCCCTCCAGACTATCAGAACTCCTGCAAGGATTTTGTTCCTCTTGAGCAGCCCAAAACCATTTTTGGAACCTCATCACGCCCACACTGCTCAGAGATGGTCTACCATGCCAGCCCAGCCACTGCTCTTCCTTCCTTTTCTCCCTCCCCATTACCTCACCAGCAAGCACTGTGGGTTAACAGTGCCTTGGGTGCCACATCGACTGGCAGTTTCCCTCCAGATAAGCCAAGATCTACCTCAGGTACACCACATGGCAGATTTTTAGACATAGTTAAGGGGGCTGCTATGGGAATTTCCCCTTCCCTAACTATTCCCACTGCTGTAAAAACCAGGCAGTTAATGCTGCTCTCAACACACACACTGCCAGGCTCCTTGGCAGCTACTGAACCAGGTGAAATGTAGAGCAAGAGAGAGGCTTCACTGCAGCTGAACCAAGCTCTCCAGGCCTTTCACTTGCATTTTGGCAGCAGCACGTCTGCTTGTGGCTGGGCACCCCAGGGACAGAGCTTCATCACAGGGCAGGTGGGCTCTGCAATGAGGCAATGCCTATTGTGCACAGACCTACAGGGTGTCATGGAGAGACAGTAGCACTTGGCTTTCAACAACCATGTTAGCTATGCTTCAGTCAGGTCTCTGCAGCCTTGGCTTTTCAGGTGTCCCAACACACATTTGCTCTGCAGATCTACTCAGCAGTGGCTCTTTCTGGATGAACATGGCCTATCTACAGCTGAGCTGAGATGGCTACACATGAAGACTGGCACAGACATTCATTAAGGCACTTTTAGGAATCAGTGAGCAAAGGACTCGCCTAAGCACTAATGCATTCCTCCCAACCTCTGAATTCACTTTTGTTACTGAATTTCACTGATGAGCCCTACATAGGCACCCTAACAGCCCAGCCAAAGGACCCAGCCTTGAAAGCTCACCCTGCTGACCTTCCCATTGTCCCAGGTTAGCAGAGACAAAGCTTCTGCAGAGAAAAGCTGAGCCCAGAGCAGTGTGTCTTGTTAAAAGCAAGTCTCCTTTCAGCAAAGCTGAATCAATGAATGAACAGGAACTGCACACAAGAGGCAGTGACATGGATTCAGGGAAGGAGCGGGAGCTCAGCTATGTTAGCCACAAGATTTGTCAGGATCTGTTTGGGGCAACTGGGAGCAGCTGGGCAGCATTACAACGGAAATCCCCTCCAGAAATACATCACCTCCCACATCAGCTTCCTAACTTGTTCCTCCATCTCTGACACACCCAGAAACAGTATGACCCCACCCAGGAGCCTGGGCTGATCTCTAGGACTGAACTGAATCAACACCTTTGTGAGCAGTTTTAAGCTTAAATTTAAGACAACCAGCAAGACTAATTTTAAAAAAAGCAGGAAAGTGATTTCTAATCAATTTCTCTCTCAAAGTGCAGCTAGCTCATGTGTTAGGCAATTGTGCTCACTCAAACCAACTTCTCTAGACAAAATGGCTATGGTACTACCCTCTCCTCTCAGATGGGAGATAATTCAACAGAGCTGAAGGCAATCACATATCACCAATACATACTAATCCTAGACATTCTCTAGATGCTTGAAAATCAGGTGGGATCTTTATTCTCTTTAGTTATATCCCAATTCCAAATGAGTTCCAAATGAAAGCCAGAACCAGTTTAGGTGGTCACTAAAGCAATGCCTTTGAAAAGAGGTTTCATTTCCCATTGCACATCTTGCCCAGTCAACATGTTGCTCATCAGCAACTGGTTCAAGAACACTAAGAGGGACCATATCCAAGACTGAGCCAAATCCTGACACCAGGAAGCCAACTCAGCACTTTTGCTCATGCAGATCAAGCTTCCCCAAGTAGCATGGTACCTCTGAAGCACCTTTCCTGAGGTGTGAGCACCTCAGCTCACAGATGTTAGCTCTCTAAAGGCAGGAGTTACCTCTATAAAAGCAGCATGATGCTGTCTCTGTAGAAGGGTCTTTTGTTCTCTTGAAAGCATATCTGGGCAGACTCCACGCTGGAGGAGCAGCAAGGTAAATAAGAGAGAGGTGCCACTGCAATTCAACCTTCAGAAGGCACTGAGGATAGGAGCAAGATAATAGATTCTGGAATTGATGCTGTAAACCGGTGATCTGACTTCAAATTAAGACTGGAATAGGAATAGAAAGGATTTAACTTATTAAAGAACGCGATATGAAAAAGTTAAAGCTGGTGTGATACCTGCTATGAGCAGACCAAACTCATCTCTTGTTCTATTGTAGGGGGCAGAAGAAAAGCCTGGAAAAACATGCAAAAGAAGAACTGCCCCATATTTGGATTGCAGTGTAGAGAGATCTTAAAAGGCACAAATCATAAGAAAAGCATCCTTGGCCTAGAACTGACAACCCACTATCAATTCTACATAATCCCCACTACAATGATGACATGGTACAGTGCACAATGAAGTTACCAATAGTAACTGTCACCATTCAACTACAGTCGTGAAGCTATGGCAGTACAGCCACCCCACAGTTACACAACTACTGCTCTTTCAACTCTTAGGGTTGGTCATCTACACCAGGTGAACAACATCATCTGGGACCAGGCCCCTACACATCAGCAGAGCTACATCTTCAGTGTTAGATGCTGAGGAAGACGGCACCCTCCAACATTTACACCTGAGCACTAAGCAAGCCCACTCAGGGTCTCCTTCTGAAAGCAGTACTGCTTAAGAGAGGTATGATGAGGTGTTACGAGATGGGACAGGACCTTCTGCTGTGTCTCCATAAACTGACATGCTAGATGACAGACACCATATCCGTTAAAGGTAGATTCATAGTTGCTCCAGCATCTATATTTCTTCCTTTCTTTTTCAGGCTGGTCTGCAGCAATGGCCATGAAACTGAAGTTTTCAAATCTTCTCTGCAGAATGTTGGCACTAAATGACTTCTGTGGAACTAAGCTTATTGTATCCTGAGAACAGGTATTAAAGACAAACAAAACATTCAAATCTTTGCAAGGTCCAAACAACAGCAAATTGGACTGTGAGTCAGAGCCAGAACATTTGCTTGAAACAGCTAAATTTTTTGCTGAATCTGGATTGCACATCAGCACAGGACTGTTACTGAAGCAGGAAGCAATTAACCATTGGGTTACAGCCCCAAACTGAGACCCACTTATAGTACCCTCTATTCAGTGCAGACAGCTAACCAGATTATGATTTGATCTAAAATTTGAATGCCATTAGTTTTCCATATTTGTATGGCTCTGAACAGTTCATTATAATCTTGCCATTAGCAATGGAACACCAATCTTAGAAGTTTATATGAAACACACTCCTTGAGGCTGTATTTAGCAAGTGAGAGCTGAAATTTATTATCCCTCCAACTAAAGCAGTGAGCCGCCCAGGTGCACTTCACCATTTCAATAACTGCTGCAAGAAGCATACTTTTATTTTCCTCCTTGAGTGCCTGCAGCAGAGGAAAGAGGAAAATACAATTGTTTTGGCATAAGGTTTATTTACAAGAAGCTAAAGATAATGCTTTTCCTGAGCATCCGGTAAAACTACTCTTCCGTGGCCGTTAAAAAATCAGGACTGAGCGTGTGGTGTGCAGTAATAGAGAGGTTCACAGAACCTGTTTTTCATTTCTCTGATGAAAGACCCTATAGATGATAGGCATATAGATGGAAGACCATATGATGAAAGGCAGACAGAAATTTTGGGTGCTCCATTGTCAAGAGACAAAAACCCATGCAGATTTACTGCATGCAGTGGCATGCTGAACCTACACAGAGTACTGAAGAATACAAGTTCATAGGATGCATGAGTTTGTAACAGTTTTTAATGCACAAATATTTGTTGTAGAGACCACATTTGCCTCTGCTTCTGTTTGTCACAGCCCTAACTGAAAACCTTCTGTTAAAAAGAAGCCAGTACACATATCCCTTTCTCTGATTTTATGCTGCTACAATAGTTCTCTGTGAACCTTCACAATCAGTAGGCTCATGTCAGAGCTTTCTCAGCATGCCTTCAGTCCTGCTGCATCCATTCCCAGCACCACTTTGCCAGCAGCACTGCCCTGGGAGGCTGTCACCTCCCACCTGATGTGCTCATGTGGTTCAATTCACTGCTATCCATCACATCACCCTCTCTTCAAACCTCAGTCTCAGCTAAGACACTCACCCCTCCAACCAGTCTACTTCCCAACCTCACTGGCCTCTCCACTGGTTTTACCTCTCACCCCCAGCCCCAAACTCAAGGTCATGCCACACTTCTGTAGCTTTTGCTCCTCTGCTTCCCACTTCCCTGCTACCAGTACTTGACTGTGATTTAAACCCACAGTCCTCTTGGCTAGACATTTACCACCCTATCATCTCTCTTTTCCTTTAAGATCTCAAACATTAGATAGCTCACTGAGCTTACAACACCTTCTGCCTGATGTTAGGAGGTGGTGTGCAGCACACCCATGGCCCAAGCCCACATGTGTTACCTTACTCTCCACCACAGAGATGAGAATCTGCTCCATGATGCTGCTAGTTGCCGGAATGGAGGTCTGGATGTGGCCGATGACCACGCCGATGGCCACACGGGACAACTCGTAGCTGAGGTGGGTGTTCCTGCGCACCAGCTCGATCAGTTCTGCACCTATAGTCTTGGGTACAGATGCCACCAGACTACTGGGTTCTGGTGGCACCGGTTCTACCACAGCTGCCTTCTTATCATCCAGGCAGAGAGAGCTGAAGGCATCCAGGCTTGCAGGGGTGGGTGGGGCAGCTTTCTTCATCTGAGAAGTCTTCTCCACATCCACAGTGTGGGACCTGTGGGTCCCCCCTTCACTTGGTGGCGCTGGGGCAGCCCTCTTGCTCTGGGGAGATTTGCTGGACCCATCCTTTGGGGAAGTCCCATAGCGGGAGTGGGCCACTGAGCCGGTGTCCAAATTGCGCGTTATTGTGGTGTGGACGCTCCGGCTGGGGACAGGGGGTGGGGTGTTGGCAGGACTGGAGGTGGCAGTGGGGAGAGCGGTCTCTGACACAGAAGAAGCAGTGTACAAGGTATCCAGGGATGTCGTGCTCACAGAGGAGGCACTAGAAGCTGACCCAGGGATAATTTCAACAGTGTCTGAAAGGGAACAATTAAAAATGCCTCAGCAACAGCATCAAAGGGAAAAAAAAAGTACCCACAAATCGCTACAGCACAGTCCATTAAAAAGCTCATTGTGCATGCGACCAAAGCAGTTTAACTCCTCTTCCTGCCTCACTTATCTCAAAGCAAAATTGTACCAGTTCTCTCTGGAGCATTCCTGCACAATCACCTCTTTAGAAAGAGGAAAAATACTCTATTGAGATGAATACCCTTCAAAGGGCTTAGTGTTTTATGCAGGGGAAGGGAGGGAGGGATAGGACTGAGGGACAGAAAAGTCTTTTCCCTCTGGCTTAGCAAGAGCCTTTTTCTGTATTCAGGATATAAGCTCTCATCCCTGAATGATGGTGCCTGAGAACTGCAAGACACTGAAGGCTTCACACACCAGCCCACACCTCCCTCTTGGACACACCTCATCGACAGCACACCATGGTTAGCTCCTACAGTGAAGGAAACAGTCGCCTGACAACACCTCTAGTCTCTCCCTTTCAGCACTCTCCAACATTTGATCACGAGTCCTGCAGCCGTGCTAGCATCCACCACTTTCACAAGCCTCCACATTATCTGCTCTACTGTATTTCTCCCCCACCTCTAGTTTTGACTAGCTCTAGCAGCAGTAGCTCCCCCACCTTCCAAGGAAAAAAAAACAAGCAAAGAGATTCTTTGCTTTAGCGTGGTCTAATACACAGTTTTAGTAAACCTTATCCATTACTTTCTAGGGGGCAGAAATGTATTTGAATCCTTCCCTGAGTATGAAAACAGTTACTTTGGACAAACACTGGGCTACCTTCACCTACAGCTTAATGAAAGCAGCTGATGTTGGTGCTGGAAGAGAGTGAAGCTTACCCTATGGGGAGCCCAGCTCACTGGGAAAGCAGTTTTCCCCACAGCAAAGGAAGGACCAGTGAGACAGATATGTGAAACACCTTTGCTGCACCTCTGCAGGCAACTCTAGCTCTTCCTGCCCCATTGGTCCTCTGAGTCCTCTGCTACTCTCCATCACTCAACTCCAAGGCAAGCACAAGCCAAGCAGAAAAAACAGGGTCCTTTTCTCACACAGGAGTTGAGTAACCCTGTTTCTTTCTCTGTGAGGAGGAGGAGGAGGAGTATTCATGAATCATAGCTCCCACCACACTGCATTAAATAAAGATAATGAGTTGAAGGAAAATGACCTTTGCGAACTCCCACTATCACAGTGAAAAATGGCTCGATACCATCAAGTACCATCAAATATGCGAGTGCCAGACCCAAGTTTCAATTGACTACCTGCAAGTCAACAGCTCTGCCCTGCACCTCACAAGGGGATATGAGTGGGCTTTGAGATGGGCTGTGTGTCACTAATGGCCTGACTATCATGGCACAGGGAAGCCCTTGGGCAAGCTGAGAGCCACTTGGCAGGATGACCACTGCCTCTGCCAGCCCAACCATGCTGAAGATTGAGAAGCTGCTGCTCCAACCCCATGGTCCTGCCCTGAAGTGCGCTTGACTAGCTGCTCCCCTCATGTGGCCAGCACATCAGCAGCTGTGCCCCTGGTGTTACTGCCACCCCTTACAGGCACCAGACAGTAGTTTTATGAAATCCCATCTGAGCACTGTACAAAGAAAACACCTGACAGGTTGGCAGCAAGATTTAAGCCTGTCCTAAATGCCTGACCTTACTGGGGTTGCTTCTAGGTAAGCTCCCCCAGTGAGCTATCGCATTCTGCAGTGCCAGAAAAAAATCCTGCTGAGAGATCTCCATGGTGCCTGTGGGGAAAAATATCCACCAGGATTGTAAATCACTCAGAGTGTGCAGGCCCACACTAGCCACTTGAGCTGGCAGAGAGAGCTGGGAGTATGCTCTACCTGACACCCGCTGAAGTCAGGCTGCCCAGATCCTCTGAGACCAGAGAGGGCTTGAAGGAGCCCTGGGCACCAGCTCATGATTATTAGCATGAAAACATAAAGGTATTTAAGATATGTAGATGCTTTTCTATTAGGATGCTCTACACACAAAGGAAAAGCATCTGGGCACCATGATTATTACCTCACCCAGTGTCAGTTTCATGCCTGAACTGTGGAAAGTGGTTTGTCCTTACTTTTAACAGGAGCAGCAATCTGTGCGTTCTTGCGCTTCTCTGGAGGTGGTGGGGTGACAGGAGCAGCACGTCGGGCCTGTGGTGGGATCTATAAGGAAAGATTTCAGAGCAATCAAAGAGGTTGATAATAAAGACATTCTTTGTTATTAAACCTTCTTTCTCACATGTGTGTGCACATTTCTCCTTGTATCTCGCTTATCATTCAGGGAAGTTTTCTCAGGAGGACAGATAGTAAGGGGCGGCTTCCTAGAAGAACAAAGCAGGACTAAACCCGGCTTCATCACCATCCAGTGACAGGCAAAGCAGCCCTTGTTTAATTGCTGTGTTCAGCAGCACAGGCACACACTGCGTAGACCTGTCAAGCGTTTACTCCTCCTTTATTCCAAATGCAATCCCACACACTCACCATGACTCCACATTACTCTCAATGGCTCCACAAAGGCTGCAAACAGAGCGAGTATTTAGACACTTCTGGAGAGATCCATTACATCAACTACAAATACTCTTGCAGAAAGAAAAAGCCAAGGACCAGAGACATGTAAATGCCTTTTCCATGCTTTCAGAACTATTTCCGCCCTGCAGGGTGAAAATGGGGCTAGACACTCTGTGAGATCCTACACTATCTACAGCAAGACCTGCTGGGCAAAGTTTTTGCCAGGTGGCTGCATTAACTCTCTGCATCTGTGGTTTCTCCTCTAAGTGTCCACTGCTATGTATGACCCACACCCAGATTTCTACCCTCATCTTTTTCTGTCGGATCCAAACACCATGATCACTGACATCACTTTCATCCAGAATTGCTCCAGTGAGGTATAACCTCAGGGTTAACCTCTGATCAGTAGGATCTCACTGAACACAGCAGCCAAGCTAGGTGGGAGCACATTGCATCAATACTCTAATCCTCATATCCCAGTGTCTCAGAGACAAGAGATTTAGTTTGGGATCTCTTAGAACTTGTGGGATTCTGGTGCCTGAGACATGCCCCTGTTTTTATGGGATGCTGCAATCACTGCCTGCAGCAAAATTGCCCAGAGCAGCAGGGGAAGAGATGCCCTGAATGTCTGAGGTAGCCCAGGCTGAAGCCATTGGGAATCTATAGCGACACTCAGGCCATCACACAGTGTCGATTTCCAGGTTTGTACAGTCCTGGAAGAGAAGTTTTTCTGTGACCTGTCAGTGCTGAACAGCTCTACAGTGCCACAGTGGGGACTGAGCACTGCCAGTCTCCACAGTAAAAACCACACAGATCCCTGACAGGTCTCCATCTTGAATAGTTCACAAGGAGAATGAAAAACGTACTTTTTTTTTTTTGTACCCTGAATCCAGGAAGAGAAGAAAACGCCTGTGAAAAGGGAGCAGACATTCCTGTAAGTTACACACTTTCAGAAGCCACCTCAAGTGTCCAAGACTCACTGCCAAAGCTGACAATGTGGTTCTTGCCCATGTCTGCACACCACCGCAGAAGTGAAGGCACAGCAGTTTGCAGAGCGAACAGACTTTTAAAAGGGGATCTCTCGGTCGCCTTCTCACACCCAACACCTAACACATCTCAACTTTTACTGTGTCATGTAACAAGTCACCTCTCTACAAACACCTTCAGCTCACAGATTAGTACAAGGTGCTGCTGCAGACCCCCACCCTGAGCTCTTCTGCCCTTGTCAATCAATGGCACATTGCCCTCTGGATAAATGCAATATGATAATTACACAGAGCTTCAAAAATTATTCGTGTTGGTTCAGCTGAGAGAGGCCAAACAGATCAGAAGAGGTCTTTGCATGGCATGTTTGGAAGGCTGGTCTCAAATCCAGCAAGCTCAGCTGTGTTAAAAGCAGAGCCCTCTCTGCAGAGTGATGGAGCTAACAGCACGAGCCAGAGCTGCCTGGCACGGCATGGCCATGATTACCAAAGCAGCAAGATTTAGCAGATGGGGTGGGCTCAGAGCAGCCGTGTGGCATTATTTGGAGACAGTGAGGGTTGGGCAATTCTGGAGAATTTCCATGGCTTCATCAGCCCTTACAAAATTTACCGTGCAATTTTAACACAGCTATTACGGACTAGTGCTTAAATTAATAGATATACAGCTAATGTTAGCTCAGAGCTCTGCCAGCTTCACTTAGGCAGCCACAATCCAAGTGGCCTCCATGAGAATGTGAAGCATCAGATCCATTTCTCTGTGCTGATGCCTACCCAGGCTGTTGAGCCACTGCATGGTCAGGAGTCACAATGGGTATCTGATGGTCACCCCCTCTCTCTGCCCCACATTCCAGCTGCTGCATGTGGAACAAGAGGAGGATGTACAATATGAAAACCCACCATGGACTTACACCGAAGAAGGGAAGGAAAATGGAGAAAAAAAATTCTTTGTTTAGCTACTACGGGGATGGTGCCCATGCAGGAATCCCTGTAGCTCAGGGGGGAGAAAAAGATGAGAGACCTTACAAAGAGTCCAGAGAGAAAAGCCTGCACGCATGTTGAAAGCCTCACAGCCCCTACACGGGGGCTGTGAACTTCCCCCAAGCCAAATATTTCACACATGCTTCCTCTCCTTTTCCATTTTAGGGGGACTGCTAGCAAAAGCTCTGCTCCCTGAACTGCTTAAGATATGAGCTGACTCAGCTGCAACAATTTCCCAGAGACACAGGCAGAGATCACGTCTGCTCCATGGAATAACGCTATTGTGGTAGGAACCTTGAAACAAAACAAACCAACCAACCAAGCCAACAATTCCCCACCCACCAGCTCCTCCAGGCAAACTCTGCCAAGCCAGACACTGGTTTGCAACAAAGACAAGCTTCTGGAGACAAGCATCACAGACCCACATAGTGTGCAGAAATGCACAACTATGACTAAAACTCTGAGAGCCCAACCTCCTCCTTTGGCAGCTGGTACGGAAGTCCCAGCTTGCCACCTTATGAGCTGAAGAGAAGCTCAGCATAGGTGCCACCACCAAGTACTTCAGCCAGATCAGCCTGGAGAGCAAAGCCACCGAGAGGAAATTTGCACCCCAAATTTTGCTTTAAGTTTTCAGATGCAAACACTGAACACACTTGGAAATTCCCGGCAGTGAAAAACATATCCCAAGAATTCTGCTTCTCTGCAGTTAGTGAGAAAGTTTAGATTTTAGTAGGTGTCCTCTTAAGCAACTGCATAACCAGAGGAAGAAAACAATGCTGCTTCTTCCATGGTATTTTCAAAGCACACAGGAAATCCCCGTTAAAGTTCCAAGAAGCCCTTTCAGCTAAGCTGGAAGCCCTTCAACTGCATCCTCAGTGCCACCCAGACAGAAAGTTCATTGTCAGCCAAGGAGTGTGTCTTGATCCTTTTTGGCAAGTGACCAAACCGCAGACCAGATAAAGACAGGGAACTGGCATGGAGAATGGGCTGTAAGGTGCTCCTTTCATTTAGCCCACAATGCACTGGCTTGAGAATGGAGGTGGTTTTGCTGCCCAGCAAACAAAGAAGAAAAATGGAGTTTGTAGGGATTGCCATGTTCTGTGTGAGCCAGAGCTACCCTTCATCTCTGCAGACTCACAACTCTTCAAGTGTAAAATAAACCTCATCTGCTAGGAATGACAGCGTATCAGTGCTTTGTAAATGCTGCCTCCAAACATCACAGATGGATGAAGAAAAACTACAGTTCACATATTCATCCATAGGAGAACAAAACTCACCACATCCATCCTTGCTTGGCACTTTTCACCCTAACACCCAGCTATACCCATACAGTGTAGTTGGCCACATCACTCAGCCCAACAACTGCTGCATCTGACCTGGGCTACTTCTTCAAAACCTTGTGGAAGCCACATAGTAACCTTGAAATTATGTAGTGCTGAGATAAAACACCTCTGCTCTAATGGTATTTCCTGCAACTTAGTTTTAATTCATCACAACAAGCAACATTCAGACAAAGTAGGTTTTTATGTGTTGAGTCATAAAAATAGTGAGCCACAGCAGATAAAATGCTCAAGGACCAAAGACCTTGTTGTGCAGATTTAACAAGGGGGAGACAAAGCAGAGCTGAGTGCTTGGTGGGAGTTCTGCTGCTAACATCAAAACTGGTTTTGCAAGTAGTCTCTAGAGAGCTTGCAACTCTTTTAGAAAGTTGTCAGGAGACAGTCAGACAATACAGAGCGTGTTTCACATGTCACAATAAAACCACTGACCCTCAAGGATTCAAAAAAGCTTAACAAGTGTAAAAGGCAGAGGGACTTCTGTTAAACAGGACAAGCGATGTCATACCAACAAAGAAGGAACCCAGGAGAGTTACCTGATAGAGACCTTCATCATCCTCCTCGAATTCGGTGTTTGGAAGACTGTGATGACGCTCGTACCCTGTCCTGCACACCCCATTGGGCTGCCGTGCCACATCTAGATGGTGATCACTGGAGGACTGTGTCATAACCATCCCCTGCGGGGTGGGAGAGTGACTTTTGCGGGACACTGTCTCCTTCCGGTGATGGATCAGTTTTCTGAAACAGAATGACAACATCAGGAACAGTGAAGCTAAAGGAAAGGAGCAATCGTGCTGTAACATTTAACTTATATTTTTAAATTATTTATTGAATTTGGGCTATAAATACTAGAATGGATTACATTACTCTGAACATCAGCTCCAGTTTCATTAACAACTAAGGAAGCACTTCTGGGGAGGAAGGAAGAGGCTTTGCAAAAACGCATGATTTATTCATCACTTCACTGGAGAAAAATGCCTCTTCCTCGGGGGAGCGTCACATATTGCATTGCAAGCTTCAGAAATTGCCTGCACTTTAGAATCGCTGTTCAGCTGAGATTAAACCAGCGTGCCTCAGCGCGGAGTGCGAGGTGTCAGAGAGAAACAAAAGTTCTCCTCATAAGCAATTATTTGAGAACATATTAAGGACCTTGTGCCACAGGCAAACAACTTACACAATTCCTGGCTGGCAGAGAGGAGAAAGCACATCCGGAAAGGTTTTGGATTTCTCCTCCAAGCTGAGAGTTTCCTCTTCTTCATACGCACAGGGATAGAGGGGCAAGGCCAAAGCACTGCTTTGCCGGATGCAGTTTGACAGGAAGAACAGCATCAGCCACCAGTTCAAACACCAGGGAGCTCTCTAAGTGCATCAGCACTTTGCAGCACTGGGACTCACATCAGCAATGTCCAACTTGACAGCCAAGAACAGAACAAGTATCACACACAGACCACCAGCTCTCCCAGATGCCTATAATACTTACTGAAGGACATCTCTCTGCTCCAGATTGTACTTTCCCCCATTCTTCATGGCTGCGTTGTGTACAGCCTCAATGGCTCGGTCAATAGACTGGAGAACCACATCTTGTTCCAGCACCTGAGAAACACAACATCCCACATGTTACCACTCTGCTACAGCTGCAGTTCTTGTGTACCAGGGCAGGAAAGAGCACAGCACAGGGAACCCCTTGAGCAGGCACCACGTAAGTCAAATGGACGAAAGGCTCCCAGGGTCAGAACTATGTTTCAGCACCACCGCACTTTTCTTCCTCCTGAGGAAACATTTGAAACCACACTTTGAACTGAGCCTGTCCATTTCACTCTTTGTGGTTGGAAACTAGCATCACTGATTCAAACACTGAAGTCCAATGATTCCTATAGAAGACCACAGAAAGAGACTCAGAACTGTGCCTTGAATATTCAGTCCACTGTAGGGAGCTTTCAAGATCCCACTGCAAAGCCCAGCTTATCCCAAGCTCAATTATTTCTGCTCTTGCTGCCTGCTATGAGTAAATACACAGCTGTGAATGTTACCAAGTCAAAATCTGGGTCCCTCAGAGTCCCTTGGCTCTGGGTTTGCATTTTTGCTCACTTTTTTCTTGATGGTTTTTATACTTGTTTTGTGACTTGAAGTGCTTGCTCCAAATCTCTGCCCAAGCTGTCACAGCAACATTTATTCCTCCTGCCAGCCAGTTTAGCACTTGCTACTGCTGCTGAAGTAAACACCAGCCTTGAAACAAGAAATACTAAAGACATCATTCCCTCGCCTTACCCAGCAGTGTAGGAGAGCTGTAGTGAAGGGGCACACGAAGGTAAAGCAAGCTTCCATGCCTGGGACACAACTCAAGGCTTTACTTATCAACAGGTGGCACGCCTTCAGAAGAAAAAGCCCTTATAGCTCTGAGGCTGGAGGCAAAGCACATTCTGAACCTTTGTCCTGGGTCCGGCAGAGCTGCAGGTCTCCTCTCACTAGCTGCCACCAGTGCCAGCATCATCTGTTTGGTGCCACCACCAGCAGCCCCAGCCCAGGCACGAAGAGGAAGAATGGGACAGGAGGGGAGCACTTGGGCTTCAGCTCCCAGTGCAGCTCTTTGAACAATAAAACACCCTTTATTTTTGCTTGCTTTGCCCTCTTTCCCATATCACAGCAACCATTTATCCAGCCAAGGAGTGGATGGAATCTCATCAAGGATGCACCTTAATTGGCCTTCAGAGGCTGCAGAGCAGCAGAAGGCAAGCCCTTCCTGCCGGGGCCGAAAGTGCCTGCCTCCACAGCACTGGCATGCGGCTTTCTGATAACACGCTATGTATTATTTATAGCCTGATTAATTACTAAACCAAATGTGAATTAACAGCTACAGCAGACTGTGGGGAAAAAACCCCCCACCCTCCAAACAAGGTGGAGATGAGAGCCCTTTTTGCAATACTCAGCTTTGAAAAAGAAAAATTTAAGAGGGCTTTTGTCGTTGGTTTGTCTTCCCAAGAAGAGCCAGAGAAGAAAGCAGCTGAGTAAGACTTTAAAAGTAAACCAAGGTATGTTAAAATACCATCTACCCAATTTGTTAAAGCACCAGATCAAGGACAAAGCTAACACTCTAAACCCAACTTTGGAATAAAGCCTCCAAGCAGCCCCATATGGCATAGGGAGCATTTCACCACGTCCAAACACAGACCTAGGTAAGAAAATGGAGCAAAGTGCACATTTAAATACTTTTACACACCTTCCCACCATTCCCACCTCAACATTCATCACAGCTCCTCCTAGAGCCCCCAACCACCCACCTGGCACACTCCCCACTATCCTGCTTGTAGTCCCTCCACACTCACCCCCACCCTGAAATGCACCCCCTTAGGGCTGCTCCTCTCACCCTCCTAACCCCACTTTCACCCACAGGGGTTTCTACCTTTTCACAGTCTGATCCTCCCAGAGAAGGTCATCAGTACAGAACACTGGATCCTGCTGAGCAGCTCAATATCTCTGCCCTTGCCCAGAGAGCCCACTCACATCACCCACAGCCCACAGCAGCCCACAGGCTGGAGCTGCTGCTGGCTGTGTGATGCCATTTGTTATGGAGCGGGCATGTCTTTCCTGACAAAACACAGCGTTTTCACTCTCCTGCAGCAGCGCTGTGACAACCAGCTTTTAGCTGCTGTGCTCTTTCCTTTGTTTCCATTCCTCAACACCCTATTAGCAGGGCCCTGTCAAAAGCGCTGGAATTAAAAAGCAGCATTAACTTGCCTCTTGCATTTTATGATGTTGTTGATGCTGCTCATAAATCATCTCACCCTCCCCTGCTCAGCTAAGCTTGTTAGGCAGGGCCTTCAGCACAGGGGCCACCTGGCATTTGGGGTTTGTAGGACACTCAGCACTGCACACCTTTGAGTTAACCCAAATGGCATCGCTTCGCTTGGCAAGGATGGAAAAACAGCACATTGCAGTTCAAAGGGGTTGTGTGGGGGTAGGTCAGGTTTGCCAATGCCTCACCTTTCACTATATCCTCCTCCCTCAGACTCAAGGCTATTGCCTGCCCAAGGCAACTCAGGGTAATGCACCTGCCTCCCCATCCAGTCTGGGGACACCAGTCATTCTCAGCACTGGCGAAGGACCCTTGGCCACACTCAGCACCTACTTGATGTCTAAGGCTGAGATCCCGCATGGCATGGACAGGCAGTGCATGCCCACACCTCCTGCACAGTGCAGGCAGGCCCAGCCATGCTCGGCTCCACTGCCTGCAAGAGACAGAGGACCAGCACCAAGGTAATGGAGCAGAGTCCTTGTGCCCAGGAGGAGAGGTCAATGCTCAGAAGTCTGCCCTCACCCCCACAGAGCCCTGCACTGCCATCCTGTCCCTCTCATGCTCCAGGACACACAGATGAAACCCTGTTCATCAGGGGCTAAGCTGAAGCTCACAGGGCAGCAGGGGAGCACACGCAAAGGGATTGCTGTTGGGCATGCTGTCAGAGGACATGGGCCAGGCAAAGCCCAGGAGTTCAGCTGAATTTACTGAAGCTGGGCTGGTAACAGCATGGGTGGGGGCTGCAAGAGCCCTCACAGCCACTGCTGAATGCTGTTAAATACGTCTTTCAGTAGGGACCAGCTCACAGGGCACAGCCATCACAGTCTCCCAAAACGTGGAGAGGGTGGCAGGGACAAGGCAACAATGGTAATGGAAGGTACTGGCTGTGCACATCTACCCTTATGGGGTGAGGGTTGGGGTCTCATGGGTCAGCGTGGGGTCACACAGCTACGAGGCTACGGCCAAGAGGCGTCAACAGGACTCCACCTTCTGCCCAACGTGCTGTGACACTAGAGGGGTATTTTGGTGAGGTACTGATCCATGTTCACATGGCATCTCAACACAGACAGGAGGGACCACCACTCCGTCAGGTATTTCTGGTTTAATGAAATAAAACACCACAGTAGAGAAACACTGGGGTCTATGAACAACTTGCCATCACCGGCCTGGCTACACCAAGAGGCAAGGGAAAAGCAGTGGTCCTTGATGATCACAGGCAAGACTACCTGATGTGGTGCTGTATCAGAGAACCGGGGGCACCGTCAGCAGCCCACAGGCAAGCTGCCCTGCAAAAGCAAGTTACAGCCCAATTACAGCCATGAATATCAACTGGGAAACAGAATTTCTTCCTTCATAGCCTAGTGCAGGAGAATCACAGAAGAATCAATAAATCATTACTTTGATGACAATTTCCTGATGCAAATGGTGGAGGAGCCCACTAGGAGAGGAGCACTGCTAGATCTTGTACTCACCAACAAGGAGGGTCTTGTTGAAGCAGTGAAGGTTGAGGGCAGCTTTGGTTGCAGTGACCACGAGATGGTGGAGTTCAGGGTCTCATGTGGTAGGAACAGAATACCTAGCAGAATCACAACCCTGGGTTTCAGGAGGGCCAACTTTGGCCTTTTCAAGCAATTGCTAGGGGAAATCCCATGGGACAGGGCACTGGCAGGTAAAGG